>VKHH01007291.1:0-11503 GCA_015144975.1 Epipyxis sp. PR26KG | reverse complement strand
GCCTTTGAGATGAACATAATCCAAAATATTCAACAAATTAATGAACAGTTTGATGGATTGTTCAGCAGTCAAAATAGGTAATCTGCTATTATTATTATTATTAGCATTCAAATCTAACATTTCACGAATACTGATACTTGGACGATATTCGAATACTATGTTAAGATCAGAGAAGCCTTTGCTATTGCGAGAAATGAACTGATCAATAATATTAGGAATCCCATGGTTGGACAAGTGAGAAAAGCGATTAATTTCAAGTTGAGCCTTTCTGAGGTTGATTGCATTAGCTGCTCCATTCGTAATTCGTTTGATTATTACGTTATGATGATGACAAGGTTCATTGTCATACTCACCATTCGGATTCGAAAGAAGTGATTTTATAAAAAGTTGAAAATCCACCTGGAAAATAATTAAAATCAATACATCATGACTATTGAATACATTTATAATGATGAAGCAGTAATTACAATTAGCAAATAATTATTATAGTTCCTAATAATCATTATAATTATAATAGTATTCACTGGTAGTAAAATTGTTTTCAGTCCATCATTAAGATGAGAATACATGATTCTTGTTGGTAATTTTATTTGTTCATATGACAACAATCATTTTAATTAAGATTATATTTACCTTCTCCAATTCGATCTCCAATATGATAATAAGAGAGTTTTTCAGATTCATTCTGAATCTTTTGTACTTTCAAAATCATTTGCATCAATATATTCTGTGGAATAGAACTGTTTTGTGTCTGGAATACTGGTGATAATATCTTACTGTCAATAGGAGGGGTGACTTGAATCCCACTGATAGGAGGAGGTAATGGATGTTGCTAAAATATCATTGAACAGAAACTATCATTAATAATTATAATTATTATGATATATTTTATTCAATGCCAACAAAAACATAAATTTCTTATTCATAAGCTACTTAGAATATATGAAAATTTAAATTATAATAAATCTACTGTATATTTATAAATTAAACAGTTTGATTTGATTAAAGAAAATATACTTTTATCCACCTGGTATTGAATAAAATGAATAATATTATTAAAAATACAACAAGGAATCACATTTGTTAAGTCATTTATATTATATTTCATATCAAATATTATACCTTAGTACTGTTGACGATATTATTTTGATTATGATCAAACGGATTTTTTCTTGTTTTCTACAAAAACATATAACATGAACATAAATAATTGATATAAAACGAAATACTAGAATAAAATATCAGCAAGATTTATGAATACCAGAATGGTGATAATCTGTTAAGTTATAAATCATTATAAAAGCAAATAATAACAGCTAGTATTATTGTTCTATTTTTCTGCACAAACTCAACGGAAGACATATAAATATAGCAGCACTAATAGGAGGAAAGAGGGGAATACATTTATTTTGATTCTTAACAAAAAGTGAACTTGAATAATACGTGAGTTTCTTTAAAGAAGAATCAAATCAAATCTAAATAAATAATAATATGAGATTCAATTTAATTTTCAAGGCTCTCATACATCAATTTGAATAACTTTCTTAACTACTACTTGAATATCATTGCCAAGAATTTCAATTGTTTAAATAATTTTAAGAAATCTGAAATAGTAATAAACGAAGAAGAATATAAAAAAAATTCAAAAATTAAATGAAGACATATTAAGTCCATCATTGGATTTTTGGAACCCAACTTTTATTATATTTTTTTTGTTCGAAATTGTTTTAATAATTCGGTTAGATTCTTCATATGAAAAATAACCAGTTAATCAAAGTTCTTCCAACTGATATTCAAGATTAGAAACTATTATTGGATGCTATATTATTTATTTACTTTAGTTTTAGATTTGCTTAAAAAATTCACGATTTTATCTATTCAATAGTGCTTGCTATGAGCTCATCTTCATGACATTCATACGAAACTCCAATCACAGAACAATAATCAATTATTCCATAAATATAACTTGTTGTAATCACAATTTCTTTTGTTATGTCACATCGAGTGAGAGATATTATCTGTTGTTTGGACTAATCAATAATCGTGTCGTTGAACTATTAGCTCATTATTGAATGTATTACAATCAAACAATCAAAATAATATTTATTCTATTCGGTTCTCCTTCTTGCTGTTAGCATCATAAATGATTCTTTATCCGTTTTTATGAGATTATCGTGATAATTAGCATCATCATTCATACTATTATTATGCATGAAATTATTTGATTTTCCATCATCATTATCCATAATTATAGATAATAAATGGGAAGGAAATCGATAAATTTTGTGTTCATTTTTTTCATGGTCTGCTTCATTAATATCAATAAAATTACTGTTAATATTATTATTTATGAGTGAAGATGTTTTGCATTGAATTAATTGAGCAGTATCATAAATTATTGAGGGAATTTCTTCAATTTCATAATCAACATTCAACAAGTCTAACCTATGAATAAGATTGCTAACTCCTTCTCGATCTTTAATTTGTATTATTACAATTTCCTGGCATCCATGTGACAAATAATATCTATTAAATTTTATGATAATATTCCAGTATTATAATGATTCAATAATAAATAAAATAATTATATGTAAAAGTTTTAATTTTAATATATATTATAAAAAGAAGACAAATGTATAAAGAAGTAAAACAAACTGTGATAGAAACAACCATAGTGATGTATCCTATCACTCTCACTCGGTAAGATGAAATTACAAGAATATGTTAATAAAAAAGTGTTTAATAATAAAAATAATTTATATTATTATTAAACACTTACTGAATTAAATTAGCTAAACAAGCATGATGAGGTGAATAACATAATGCAGATCCAAATATAAAATCATAATCTATATTGAAATCATAATTTTGTTTAAATTGACTGTTAATAAATGGATCAAATACTGCCCAGTCTATATGACGTACACAAGCTTTAATCGTTGAAGCTTTGGTAAAGTTATTAGATTGATTCACATTTTTTCCGAATGTATTATCAATAGTATTTGGAATTATGATATAATTTTCCTTGAATTCTCTATTGATTGTTTCATCTAAACAATCCAATGCTCTGAAATCATAATCCGATAAAGTTATACTCTTATTTGATGAGGTTATGGCATCTGTTACAACAGCTGAGGATAACGATTGATGAGGATAATGCAGTTTTAACCACAATAACAAAAATCCAGGTAAACCAACTCCACTACCTAATTCTAAAATATGATTTAGCTGTGAATTAGTAGAACAAAACTTTGAATTATAATTATTAATGATGTATGAACACATTAATAATGATGCTTCCCATAGTTCTCCTCCAATAAAATCCAATAATCCAAATGATCGAGTTTCCAAAATACCTAATGTACAACCCTTATAGCATTGAGTCTCATCTAAACAGCAAAAAAATGAAACATATTATTCAAATTAGTTGATTGAACTCAAATATTTGGCGCTGATGGAATAAACGATTAACGTTCATTACTCATAAAGAAATTAAAATAACACAAACAAATACACTGCAAAACCCAAGCAAAATAAAGCTGAGAAGTGCATTTGCATATGAGTCATCTCATGAAATGGAAGTTTTATAAAACAAATCTTAGTCAAATAAATTAAGTTATTAGAAGTCTTTCTCACCTTGAATATTATTAGTGCTTAAATAATGAGATGAATCTTCGCGTTCCATAAGCTTGCTGAAATAGTTACTCCTTTTGTGATCATAAACCATATTTAGTTCATAAATATCTGGTATTATATCTTCTCTTCCCTCTTTAGATGCAGTTCCCCTCTCAACCAAAGCAACTTTCCATAAAAAATCTTCTGTGTCTTCCATATCACATAGCAAAGAAATTTTTGTTAGGTTACTAAGAACAAAGCCAATCACCAAACAGCTAAAAATCTAATAAAAAATTCAGAAATTAGTCTACCGGAAGTTGTTCATGTATTTATTTATTTTTATTGTTGTTCAACATCATCAACAAGTATATATTATATTTTATCACATCTACACATAACTTATATTACATTGATACATTGTTAGTTGATATTGATAATGGAACATCTTAAAAGTGATTTAACTTCAATGATTGGTCATATTCGCTCTCTCCCTCCAAATCCACCTGTTGAAGCATTGAAAAATAAAGTGAAACAATTATCAACTGCAATCCACAATGATATTGTAAATCTTCCGCAAGAAATCCAACAGATTGTAAAATTGAATTTTGAGCAGTTAGGATGGAATATTGAACAGCAATCAGTTTTCCGCATGGAGTCATTCAATGTTGACCAATTAATCTTGTCTTTAAGGTGAAACAATTTAAATTTTTTGTATTTGATCAATTTGATATAAGTCAATTTTTATGTTTCTAGTGAGATTCTTAGTTTTGTGGACAATTATGCGCCTGTGTTACACCCAACAGACGAAGAGTTAGCTTCAATTAGTGCAGCTTGTGATCGTTTATGGGACTTGGATCATAATCGTCTTGTTCCTGAGCGAGATTACTCAATAAATTTGCAGCATGGCAAAAAGGCGTATGATTCTACTGATGTGGCATCTGAACCATTATTTACTTCGCTAAATGAAAGAATCCTAACAAAGCCAACATTTCAAGCATTTTTCAACTTGCTGGATAATTACGTCGCTGAACTGGGTCAATCCGAAGTGTTAACCAATCAAGAAAAAGCGGAAAATATGCAGTTCTTAAACCTTGTTTATGATACTCCAGTTATGCAATATGTGCATCGCTATTTGCTTGAGAAGGGTTGGACTCAAGCTACTTCAAAACAGGATTTTATCGCAGAGTTGAATGGTCTTTGGTTCAACTTTTATAGTCGTAAAGCTAGAAATGACTCGAGTGGATTCGAGCATGTTTTTCTTGGTGAAATTAACGAAAAAAACGAAGTAGTTGGCTTGCATAATTGGATTCATATATACCTTGAAGAAAAGAAAAACAACTTTAACTACAAAGGTTACATTAAACCAAAGAAGAGAGGATTGCGTGCTGAAGCTCCTAGTGAAAGAGAACAATTGATAACAATACAGTTTGAGTGGAAAGGTGCTAGCAAAATGCTCTCTTCTTCATTCATTGGTACTAGTCCAGAGTTTGAAGTAGCATTGTATACCCTATGCTTCTATTCCAAATTACCTGAGAATGTAGTAACATTAGGACCATATCGATCACTTATTACGTGTTATACTTGGCCACCAAATCCTAAAAAAGATCAAAGAGTATACATCGCAACTTCGTTTCCTGCCGAAGCACCTTAAAGTACAGTATTTATGAAAGTTGGAAACGTGTTGATCGGATAATTGTTGTTCATATTTCTTGAATGGAATAATGTGATTGTTTTTTATTAGATTAAATACTTAAACAACTAAAATACAATAATTTCACCACATCACAAATATCTTGATATAAACATAGATCCAGGTTACTGTATGAAAGAGAAAAAGAGTTTAACAACTATAATCTGATATTAACTGTGCCAATAATTTTTCCTTCATTATATTTCATATTTTTCAAGATATCTTCCATTGCTTTTTCTGAATCTCCATTCGATTTCTTCTTGTAAAATAAAGGATACTTATTTTTGCAATGAGAAAACTTGTCTTTTTTGTTCATATTAATTTTTATGTGCTCTTTTCTTTGTACGATTTCATCAGGCTCGTGATGTAAATAATCCTTTACCAGACAATTAATTTCATACCGCATACTTTTACTTTTTTCACCATTTGGATAAAATAGGCAGGAGTCGTTTGTTATGGTTGCAGATTTATCCAAATGAATATGATCCAAATCAGGTAATAAAACTGGTTCAATCAATAGTTTTGTATGACTACTTTGTTTTGCCTTGTCAGCAGAAGAATGACTATGATTTCCCAACGATGATCTAACAGTGATAACATCCAAGTATCGCGAATTAGATTTAGATGTATCGGTTGAATTCAGATTTGTATTGTTCATCTAAATGTAAAACTCTTTCACCAATAAACTAATGAATAAACTAATCTCTCAACTCTCAACTTCAAATCGCTTTTTCTTTGATTATACAGTATGTTTTGTTTACTCTGCTGTAGTACAGTACAGTAGCTTCAAATAATAAAATATAATGAATAAATCAATCCAATTATTATCCAATTCCGTTTTTTAGTTTTTCGTCACATCACAACACGAAACTGTCACACACACAAAATGAAAGTTACTCTCTTCTAGTGTTATATATACAGTAATTAACAGTTTATTATTTTTATTTGGAGTTATTTGATGCAATTTACTCAGTAATTCATTCATAAATTCATACATCCCATATCTTCTACAGCTAACTTCAAGGATATTCAGACACACCAACTCTCTCATAATTAACAAACTGCACACTCCCACATGAAGAAAAATGCTATTTTCAAGTTTTATACTGCAATTGTCCACTTCAACTATATGATTCACGGCATTTTCTGAATCAAGTTATATTTTTACATCAAAAGTTATGATCAGTCATATATTGCTGAAGAACATTAACATTGCAACCATAAAACAATATCAAAAAGCTTTTATAATAACTTAATAATTTATCCCTAATGTTATAAGAATTAAAAAACAAGAGTGTGTGACAAAAATAGAAAAGATGCAGGTTATGCGATCACTGTAATCTTATCAAAAATTAACAAAATAAAAAATTATCGGATTTTAATAGTTTTTCTCTTTCCGTTTAATGAAGCTTTTGGAGGATCAACGGTTTTTATAACTTGAGGTGCAGGTTTCGCCACTGCTACAGCGACTGGAACAGGCTTAACTTTTTTAGCAACAGGTCGATTTCTATCATCAACAACAACTTTTGGTTTTGATGTTACTGTTGGAGTTGATGTTGTTGCAGTTGATGTGGTTGGAACAGGAACAGATATCGATCCACTTATGATAGAACCAAGAGTAAATAATGGCAATCCAAGTAACAACAATGGAATACCTAATAATCCATTATCAGTTATTAACTCATAGCCTCCCAATCCAATGAATAATCCACCTGGACCAGTGAGCTTTGAAGGATCTTTAATTATTGATACCAAAACTGGAATTAATAAAGGTGCTGGTTCAATTATTAAAGGAGCTAAGGACAAAAGTAAATCTTTATTTTTATTCGCCAATGGCAACACAGATAAATCATCTGCAACAGGTAATAATTTTTCCAAGGTGGATAAAGTTAATCCTTTTGATTCCAATGCTTCCAACAATCCAGAATCAGCGGTTAAACTCAATAATTTTAATTCACGAACTCGTTCAATTATATTATATTGACGAGAGAGAAGACCATCAGGAACTGTTTTAGCAGCAAATGACTTGTAGTTTACTTCACCAAAAATTTCTTTCGGTGTATTTTCAACTGGATCTTCTCCAATACTTAATCCAAAATTTTCGTACAACGGCTTAATGCTCGACCGTGAAGCAAATGTTTTGAATCCAGCGACGGCTGAGAGCAAAGCAGAAACTACAACGCACTGAAAGAACATTTTGATGATGTTTCTGCAGCACAATCAATCGTCAAAAGTGACCTATTTTGTTGACGAGTGATGCAATTTTATTAATTATTAATGAACAACTATTCATTGGATTTCATTCAACAACAACACAATATCAAAGTACCAAACGAAGAGCGAATATCTAATTTGTTTATAACATAGTGTAAATAAACTTAGCATAAAAGGGAGTGAATACAGATTAAAACTATGAAACTATCTTAACCCAGTGTAGGGGTTGTGCATTGTAATTTGTGGTTGATTGTTCATTCAAATATTTAGACTTAAAATGAATCAAAATGAATCAGAAGTAGTAAAATAATCAATACCAGGAGTCATAAATTATTATTATATAATTATAATATAATGAATAAGTAATGAATATACAGTGTATTTGCATATATTTGTGCTACAGTAATAGATGACTTCCAATACTAATATAAGTTATCACTGAGAAACTACAGTATTCAATATAAGTTGCGTATTGCTTGTTTTGATACTTTTGTATACTATGCGTAAACATAGATTGCCTTTGCGCCAATACAAATCTGTTAGCAATGATAATAAAAGCATCAACGACTTAAATTTCAAGAATGTGGATGGCAAATTGAATGAAAATAAAGACTTAGCAAAGAATAAGAAAAGAGATCATAGTTCAATATTAAGCAATAACTTAAGTATTATTAACAGCAATAAAGTAAAAAAAGATGATATTACCATAACAAGAAGCAAAATAGATGATGAAGATGATGAATGGAAACGAATTGAAGATGAAAATAATAATGATAATAATCATAGTGATAAAAGTGATGATCATACTTCTGACTCAGATGATGATTCAGCTAATCAAATAAATATAGAGGGAAGTATTGAGCATATGACCACTGAAGATTACACCTTTGAATTCAATGATATGCGCGATACTTATTGCGAAGGAATTACTGTTTTATTACGAGATTTTATAATTAATCCAACATATGCTTATCAATTAGCTCATGTAATTACCAATCAAAGTAAGTTACATTTCGTTTAATTAATTTTTATAAGAGATTCATAACAAATTGTTGCACTCTTTTGTTTATTGAAAATTCTTTTTTGCAATTAAATATCATAAATGCCAAATTGTAATCTAATTATTTATTTTCCCATTCTAAAATTATTTAATTCTATTTTTTCTATGTTTGGTTTGGTTTTATAGCAATAGTTGGAACTGTCATCAATTGTGAGGGAGGAGAAGATGCATTCGCTTTTGCAACAGTTCTTCCGTTAATCAAATACAAGGTAAATATAACAAATATGAGATAAATTATTATACACTATAAGGACTTTATTTTATTGTATGCACATTTACTCAAGTTGTCTCATTATAGTTTAAAGAACTATTATAAGTTAACCACATACAATTATTATAATCATGCATGATTATTATAATTAATGTTTATACTATTTAATTATCATAGAATTTACATCCATTAAAAGAATTATTCGTTCAACTAGAAATTGCGCTGAATGAATTAATCAAACAATCAAATAATAGTACCACCATTGATCCTATAAATTTATTTCTAGAGTCCATTTCATCAACTTCCTCATCCCAATCTACCGGATTAATGATACATAAACGATTTTCAAATCTTCCAATCCAATTAATTGGACCATTACATCGCAACTTGGAAGATGATTTACTTTATGCGAAGCAATTATCATCATCGAATAGTAACTTTTCAAACAACAAACAAAACAATTTCACATTTTCTGATAATAATAATAATAATAAAATCCTTACCGTTGATACTTCAGTCGTGACATCAGTTGCCTCTTTCATAGATGATGATGATCATTTATTTAATAATATACAATATTTACTATTATTTTCACCCATAACATCTTCTCATAATGACATATTATCAACATCCACTTCGTCAAATAATATAATAGATGTCACTGGAAATAGTTCATTAATATTTCATTTATTTGAAGATGAAATATTTTTTCAAAATTGTTCGATTGCTTATTTATTTAAACCATCCTCTTCCATATCATATATCAAACAATCATTGCAAGTCGCTATGCTCATTCCAGTGTCTAAATTAAAATTATGTATTAATAATATTAATAAATTAGCAGCCGTCGATGAATGAAGTAAAAATCCTAATAGAGCATAATTCATCACAAGAGAATGTTTTCGTTGTTACATTCAATTCATTCATCAAAAGTAGTAATTTATGTTTATTAAAATAATATTATCTTATCAATGCAGAATAGCAGTGGTTTATTTCATAATAACATCTCAATAACATCTTTAAAACATGAGATATTATATGTTATTACATACAAACAATCATCTAAAATTCATAAATTGAATATAAAAATCTAATAATCATAAGATTTTATTTGTATTATATGTTAACTTTTCATGAATCAAACTTAACATTAATTAATAACATAATCTAAAAAGATTTTTATAACAAATTTTGCTGATTTTTTAAGCCTTAACAGAGGTGATAATGATTTGCCACAATCGACAACTCTCAATAAAATATGTTTGGTATGTCATTAATACATGACTGAAAATAATAATAAAATAGGTTATTATCATTATTCTGGTTATTATTTTTTTATGACCTTTGCAATGAATGGTATAAATTATGATAGAATATTAATGATTAGATTGCAATGTAATAGCTTTGCAATGGTTTAGATAATCCATATGACGGTATTGCAAGTGATGGTAATTGCATGGTCTACATCAACAGTTAATGTGGCTAATAATACTAATAGCTCAACCAGGTAAACAATAATCATCATTGGCCTTCCTTCTGATGAACTCTTATTCAATAAATAACTTTTTTATCATACAGTAGAACCATAACTATTGAACAATAACTATTGCTAAACCATAAAAAAAGTTATTTATTTAATAAGAGTTCATCACAATGCTGATGATGATTTGTTTCATAACTTAATTTGTTTTAAAGAACAAATCATTCTAAAATAATAATAATAAAAGAAAATATTACAAAAAATATAAAAATATTAATATAATTTTTAAATACTTCACAAATCAAATATTATCATACTCAACTTGAGTAAATAAACAATCAAAATCATCAAAATTATCATTATTATTATTAATATTTTGATTAACAATTTTATGATGATTTTCAATCATAATTTTATTACACAAATGATCATAAATATGTAAATTAACATAAATATTATTTAATTCTGAAAACTTTTCTTTACTCGCTGCGATGATTTTAACTGAAAATGGAACATAAACAACAGGTTCATTTCTAAACACACTTGACATACATAATTTATTATTATTATTAATGTTATTATTATTATTATTATTATTATTATTATTATTATTATTATTATTATTATTTTCTTTGATTGCAATCATTATAATTTTATAAAAAACACCATCTGTATTATCCCATGTTTCAGATACTAATAAACCATTATTTTGAAGCTTTTTATTCATTTCATCAACATTACTATTGTAAATAAAATCGAATAAATTGTTAATGTTTTTTGTTTTTTTACTATTATTATTATCATTAATATTATTATGATTGAATTTATAATAATAAAAAATATTTTTGAAATCATATTTTGAAGATGAATATAATAATGTTGATTCAAATTGTAATCGAATAAATTCAAAACTTGCAAATAAACTTAATAAATTATTTGACAGAATAATATTATTTTTTAATAATATGAATGATTCCATATGAAATTGTCTCAAATAATCAATTGTTTCTTGAAAAAATAATTTTTTAAGATTATTATTATCATTATAAGGTTGAGGGACTAATATATGACTATCCATCATGGGAGATGAGGAAGTTAAATGGACAATATCCTTATTATTATCATTATTACTATTATAATTATTATTATTATTATCATTATTATTATTATTATTGTTATTATTATTATTGTTATTATTATTATTATTGTTATTATTATTATTATTATTATTAT
>VKHH01007290.1:0-11505 GCA_015144975.1 Epipyxis sp. PR26KG | reverse complement strand
AGAAATTTTAATACCAAATTGGTGGTGGTTGCTTACGAACCAACCTTACCGGTTCACGGTTCTCGGGGGGATTAATTGTCTAGTTGCACCTTTTTGATTTGCTCCGTTAATTTTTATTAATTCATTCATTCATTCATTTCTTAAAGTGTGAAAAAATGTAATAATAAACCAAAAAATAAAAATATAGTAGGTATTATAGTATTGATGTTTTGCAAATATAAGACTGAAGAGAAAATGGATTTTTGAACATTCATATTTCATTCATAATTTAAATATCAGTTGTGAAGGTAGGTGAAAATGTTGCATCCTGAAATAATAAGTAGTAAACAAATATATACACACTATCATCCCCTATAACAATATTTAAGTTGTTCCATTCAGGATACTGTATGCTCAACGAATATTGATTTGTTGAGAGGTGTGGGGGAGAAAATTTCTCAAATACCGAGACTTTTTCATCATGACTACTGACTTAAATCCATCAACAGTGCGAGGACGTAGATTGGATAATGATAACCATTTGAATGTTCTAATTTATAATCCTAAGCGATATAATAATAATGATATGTATAAACATTCATCTGGTATTAACTTGAATAATACCACTAATCCATCAATACCTTATCCAAGCTACAGTTTAAATTCGAAATCAACCTCTATTATTGCAGATAAATCTGTAAATGTCAACGCCTCCAATATAAATCAGTCGAATTATTCAGGATTTTTTGATACACCGACTCAAAGCTCCAATAACAATAATAGTATATCAAAGCCCATGGATCATCTCAGGTATCGCAACTCATCAAAGAATCAAAATAAAATTAGATCATCCAGTAACAATTCAAGAGTATCTAATGGTTCTCAGTCATTGAAATCAAATAAGCAGAATGAATCTATGAAAAAAAATGAGTCTTTCGGAAATCATTCCGGCCAAAATAATTCAAATAATGAGTTTGAAGAACGCAAACTGCTGTTAGCGGAAAAGGAACTAAAGCGAGCAAAAGATGCTGCTCATTGGTTACATAACCAACAAAAACAGGTCTGATAATGTTATCCGTGTATTATTATATGTAAAATAAAAGCATATTCTTTTGTTTAGACTTTAAACAAAAAGCAGGAGCAACTTGCTCAAAGAGAGCTTGCACTATCTTTATCAAAAAAACAAAGAGAAGATGCTAAGTTATACGCAAGACGAATTCATGCTGCTGAAACTGCACTTATTGATGATCTTCATTTACGTGAAAATAAACCTCGCTCATCAAGTGGCAATACGATAGAGTCAACAAAAATTGAAACTTTTATTCATTCAAATAATTCAAGAAATATAGTAGATAAGAAAGAAAATAATCATTCCTACGTTCCAAGACTAAGTCATTCATACGTCAAAGTAATCACAAAAGAATCGAATATCTCAAATAGGGTATCAAAAACTGATAGCAATAATAATCTAAAGAAAAATGAAGATGATGATGATAGTGTAGCAAATGCTGATCCTTATAAAGAACATATTGAATCTATAACATCTCATCTAATAAGTAAAGTTGATATTGTTGATCGATCTAACGCAGAATTTACAGCTAAAGTTTTGAATGATATCAAAACATTGAATGTTATTAAATCGAAAGCACCACCTCAAGCCTTAAGGGAAGTTGAAGCAGCACAGGAAGCTCGTAGAGAAAAAGTCCGTGAATGTGCTGCCAAGCAAAGACTTGATTATTTGCAGAAAACTAAAAAAGATAAGCAGGAAAATGCCAAAAAAGATAAGGATATCAAAGAAGCTCTAAAAAAGGTTAATGATGATGCTCGATTATTGAGTAAATCTACTGGTGCTGGTGCTTCGATACTTAAGAAGCACTTAAACCACAAAATGTCCAAGCAAAAACAGACCTCAAAGGCAGTGAAAACAATTAAAAAATCACCTATTATTGACTCACAAGATGTCCTGAAAAAGTTTCCGGATATACGTTATGATACGGCAGAGAACGCGAATGAATCAAATGTGAAATCGCGTGAAAATAAATCAAGTGACTTAACGATTGATTCTGCTCCTCATGATTTATATTCGATCTCATCACCATCAACGCTAAATAAGCAGAATGTAAAAGAGAAACAAACAAATTTCAATGATTCAACTCAAATGAAGTATCAAATTTCAGATAATGATGATTTAAATAATTTATATGCTATTCCATCCATTTCACTTCTTGAAATACAGCAAAACGATCATATAATCCCAAAGAATAGTGAAATTGGAAATATTAATGCCATTAGTGATGCTGAGTTATTTCATTACTCAGTAACTTCATTCTTAGATAATAGAGCTGCTCTAAATGAACAGCTTGATCAACTTGAGTCCAACTCACAGAATTCTGATTTGGATAATTATTTCGCAACAAATAACATAAACAGCAAATCTAAAGAAATCTTAAATCATGTGAGTAAGCGAAATCTCAATAAACCATACACTTCACCGAATATTGTAAATGGAAGACTTCATAATACATTATCCAACTCAGGTGGGTCGAATTCTGTTAGCAGCAAATCAGCTGGTCGTGATCGGGATCGCTCAGTTTCACCTCTTTCGATGGAAAAAAGAATTCGAAAGCCATCTCGAACAACTCAACAAAGACCATCGATTCAACGATATAATCAATATGATGATTACCGAAATGACGATAATCATCATATAATTTCTGGTGATGAAGATGCATTTCATTCATCTTCTCAAAAATATCCCAAATCAATTAAACCAAATCAGAAACATTTTTCTCTTCCGAAAAAGCCACATCAGAACCATGACCAAAATCCTAGTATTTATCATGCAACGATTCCGAACAGAAATGCTGGTCAATATATTGAAATGTTCAACCGAAATGTTAGATTAGAGAGTTATGATAGTGACGATTTGAGCGGATCCGGTGAAAGGAAATCAGAACCAAATAAATTTTATGCAAATAAAAGTAGAAATGATTTCAAAAAAATCCTTGGTGAGATGGATCATATACAAACAACTCTGAAAAGGGATACTCAAATAATGGAAGAAAAAGTATTAATTAACAATCGCGATAGTATTGATGCTCAGTTAATTCGGTCATCAATTGCTGCGAAAATCAATGCAAATGCCAAAGATTTGTTTCAACCCGTCTTAATGAATGAGAAACAATTGTCAAAGCATGGCATTGTGCCATCATTGGCAAGGTCGAATAGTGCACAAGAGCAGCAAAAATCTTTAATTTTGGGAACTAAAAGTGATTCCTATGATGGATATGAAGAGAAAAAGTCTGAAAATAAAAATTCCGATTATCAGAATTCTCGTTCTTCATCTCCACTCAATTATAATCATTCTATGTCACCAAAAGGCATTCAGAAGTTACATTCTGCTTTTGACTTTCGAAACTTTGATTTCCCTACACCTGTACATAGCAGTGTATCCGAAAATCAAGATGCTGTTCTTCATGAAGAAGAGGAATTGTATGAAGATGAAATGGATGATGATGAATTAGTCCTTCTTAGTGAGCCCTTGCCTATTAGAGAACAAATTATAAAGCTCCCTCCTCCTGTTTCAAATCATGATTTTCGTCCTAAAGCGAACTTCAAAAGTCTCAATTCAAAACATCGAATGCCAAATGTGGAAATATCTGATCCTTTTTTGTCTCAACAATTGGGATTACTTTCTGATCGAAAAGAAATAGTAGATCGATATTCTGGTAATCAGATGTCAGAAAATAAGGTTGTAATTCGATACGACCCTATTGATAATGAAGTTCATGATCGGCACTTTGGTGACAGAAATAGATTTAATTTTATTGATTCGAAACAGCAATTATCATACAGTACTGCTAATAATCGTATGCCTGTCACACAAGAAAATAAACCGTCTTTACGAAATGTGGGTGAATTGGCAGCATTATTTCAGAAAAGTCTTCTACATCCATCGGATGAAGAAGATAATAACGATAAACTAACCGATGTTAGTGTGGAGAGTGAAGATGAATATAGCGCCATATCAATCTATGCTAAAGAATTACTCCGAAGAAAACAAGAGCAATCTAGTAGTTCAATGAACAAATTGAACATTAATGTCTCTCCAGCTCATGATCGCAAAATCGACGAACCATATTCAATGAATCATAATCTTGATAACAAGTCACCTCATTGGGATTATGAAACTAAATCTAGAAAATCATTTAGTCCTTCACCTGGAGTGGTTGAGAAATCAAATGATAAAATGATGACTGAAGAAGATGCGCTGGAATCACAAACATTTTGGGATTCAATGTTGAAACGAAATTGGGCTGACGAAGCAAATGCAACGGACGAAAATGATTGGACAAATGATCGAAATCAAGATCATCGGAGCACATTGCATGATGTCTATGCAGATGTTAAACTTTCGAATATTGAATCTAAATATGTTCATAAGTCTCAACATCAGAGCTCAGCTGAATCATTCACAACCAAACGACATGATGACAATAAACCTACACTCAAATATAGTGGTGCTGAAATGAGGATGCGAATTTTAGAAGAATTGCGTCGACAAGATGACATCTTTTCCTACACTGTAGAATTAGCTGAAATTGAGAAATCGAATGCTTTACAATCTGCAAGAGAATTATCAAATCAAGCTAGATTAGATAGTGAAAAAGAACTAATCACAATGAAAGCTATTCAAGAAATTGAACTTCAGAAATTGGCATACGAGAGTTCACTCGCAATGTCGATCGTAAGTGCTAATATAGTTCAAGAACGTGCAGATGAGTTAAAACAGCAGGAAATATTGGTATTGAAGGCTAAATTAGACGCACAGCAAATGCAAAACGAATACGAAAATTTAATTATGAAAGCAACTAATCTAGCGGAAAATTATGATTTGAATCAGCAGTTATCTCAATTAGAAAATGAAGCTAAGCTTAATTTGTATCAAAGAGAACTCGAGCAAAATAAAATAAATCAAAATCAAGTTCTTCCTCCGATAATTATTCATCAACCGATTCAAATTGATCCAAATAATACAATTAATAATAGTAATAATAAATTGAATACCAATACTAGTACTAATGGTAGTAGTAATAATAATGATAATAATAATAGTAATAATAATAAATCCCCGTTTAAAGCAACCGTCAATTCCCCAACAGTTGCAGCGAGTCGTCGTTATGAACATATGAATGATAGTTATGGAGATTATTCGACTGAATTCGAAAATGAATCTCAACAAAATATTAATCGAACGAAATTGTTAAATGCTTCGATGCGGTCCATACAAGAAGCTATCAATGAAGAAGAAGAGAAAAGTCAAGATTATAGTATTCAATCTTCATCTATGCCAAGTATGCATATTAATAATAATAATGATTATTCTTTCGATTATGAAAATGAATCTCAACAAAATAATAATCATGTCTCTGCTTCTTTACGATCTATTCAAGAAGCAATGAAAGGAGAGGAGGAACAAAGTCGTGATTATAGTGTTCAATCTTCAATCGATCAAATAAATCATATAAAATCTAGTCACTCCAAAGAACCCTTTGGTCACTCAGAAGGATCGAGCAGATCAGTAAATTCTTCCAATGTATTGAATAAAAAAGAAGCGCAAAATGATAATGATTCTGAAAGTGAAGAAGATACTCAAGACGATTCCAACACAAAGTCTATTTCTGAGAATAGCCTTAGTAAGAGTGTTGTGTCATCTCATATTGACTATTCGGAGAATTTCGATCATTCCCAATCTAACAAAATAAATCGTAATGTAAGTAAGCAATCGCACAGTTCAGGGTCTGTAAGTACTGGTTCGAGATCGAAAGATAACACGAATTATAGTATAGAAGATAAGTATGATGATGATTTTGAGGATTCTACCTTAACTGATGTCGATAAAAGACGAAATAAAAGTAATAATGGTGATCAGATTAATTCCAAACTTAACCCAATACAATCTGAAATGGAACCAAAAATTATGAGTGACAAGTTCAGCAATGTCCGCACCAGTCTGAGCGCTATGAACAGTATGTCTCAATGGAATAATGAACCGTTACAATCGTCATTCTTGACCATGGAAATGGATCCTGATACCATACTGCAAGATGAAAATGTTTCTATAATGCTTGACGAATATCGTAAAGAAATGCAATTAAGATTGCGAGGTTCAGAAAAATCATATCAATTAAGAAATCAATATTTGGAAGCAAAACATTTGAAAAACATGAATCATGTTAAGCAACTGTCTGAGAATGGTGCAATTAGTCCAGACAAGGCGAATCAAATGATCGAAGTTGTTCAAGATGCTTATCTAGAAGGGAAGTCAAAACTCGAAAAAGAGCGATGGGAAATGAATGCGAATTCGTACAAAGAATTACGAAAGTTTCAGCGAATGAAGCTTGAATTAATGAATTTACAACTTGAAGGGAAAGATCTGGAGAGTCTTAAATCGTTGTTTATTTACTCCAGTCCAAACAAGCAGCAGGAAGATGATGAAGTGAATCTGAGTGGTAGCTTTAGTGAAGATCTTACAAATGATAAGAAATTATTTTCTTCCATAACCACTCAGAACAAAGCGAAACCGTTGAGTAGCAATGAAATAGTCAAACTTGCTGTTACTGAGAAACAGAGTATTTTGTCAGCCTTAGTTCCAAAATTCGATGACTCTGACGATGAGGAGGATGAAGATGATGTGAGTGAAGAAATAAACTCCGGAATCGGCGAGAAGCCAGATGAAATTTCTGAAGATTATTCTCAGTCGAAATTCAGTAATGAAGATGATTCTGCTCGACTAGGAAGAACTGCATCTACGATTCAATCTGTTCACAATAATGATAAGAAAGACTTGAAATCTAGCGAACAAAGCCACAGCTATGCTGAAGATTTTGATGGTGACGAAGAGGAAGAAGACATTTCACATAAAAATAATGTCATACTCCTTAAAAGAGACTCAGCTGCTGATGTTGTAGAAGTTGATGTTAAGGATGATAAGAGCGATGATGAATCAATTAAGACTCAATCAGATAAAGACGATATGGAAGATGATACAAAAAATTCCGATTATTATGATGATTTCAATGAAGATGCTTTGCAAAGCACAGGATTGCAACTTCAGGATGAGGATGAATCGAATATGTTATACAGTGAAGATAATGATCATGCCACAAGTTCGAAAATGAACCAAAGTAATATAATATCCTCTAATCATATGGTGTCAAGTAAAAAAAGTCAGCTGTTTGCATCATCGCACAGTTACAACACCAGTGATTTTGAGGCAGAAATTGAGCACGTCGAACCACCTGCGGAACCGTCAGTACCTGCTCAACTAGAGCCCGTTGTGCCTGGAAAAGTTGATATTATTAATCGGAATGACAATGATGATGAGGATATTGAGGAAGATATAGAAGAAATTGAAGAAAATGATTTTAATTCAGTTGATAATAATGATCAGCAAATGTCTTTCCCTGATTATAATGATGATGATGATGATAATAATAATAATAATAGTAATAGTAATCACGAAGAGGAAGAAAATAAAGACTTACTGGTCCCAGATGATGGTAATGATAGTAATAATGGAGATGATCCATATGGAGACAATTTTGAAGATGATTTTGAGGAGGAAGAACTCCTTCCAATGATTGATAATCGGCTAGCAGCAGGGGTTGAAACGTCCAAAAGCACTTTACCTGAGTCCTCCAAGCCAGATTCTGTTACATATGTTAACAATGTTACAGAAGAGAAGGAGGACTCGGAGTCTGAGATATCGACTGACTCCAATCCTGATAGTGGCAGAGGTAGTGATGATGATCATGCTTCGAATAATGAAGATGAAAATTCTACTGTTGTTTTCAAAAATGATATTATTGAAAATAGTAATAGTAAACATAATAATGATGAAATTGTGACAAAAATGGAAAATAATAATGAAGTTGAGCAAGATGTCACTGAGCAATCGTTTGAAAAATTAGATAATATTATCTCTGATGTGATTTCACAGGATTTGAACACTATCATTTACACTAACGAAGCTGATACTGCAGCGAATGGTGATAAAAAGAATAAAAGTATTATTATTGATGGTTCTGCTGAGAATGACAAAAATGATGATGTAAAGAATATAAGTATTATTGTGGATCATTCTGAGGATACTAGCACCAGCGAAGCTAATAATGAGAGTAATGATGATATAAAGAATGCAGGCAATAATAATGATAGCAGAGAAGATGAAGAGGATGAAAAGAGTGTACCTATTGTGTCTCATCCAAGTGGATTGGATAGTAACAATGATAATGTCACTCGATCATCTGATTCTTCTGATGATGAATCAAATTATGAGGAAGATTTCGATGATGACTTTGAACCAGAAGAATCCGAAATGGTAAAAGTTGTAGTGAATAGCAATAATAAGAAATCAGATGTTTCAGAATTTTCAACACATGGAAAAATCTCAGAAAATGAGGTCGATTTATTAGAGGATGATGAAGAAATCATTGAAGAATCTATTCCGAGTGATGATGATTCAATGGAGGAGAGCAATAATAATGACGTGGCATTGAAGTCTTATGTGATTGATCCTATCGAGGATGTCAGTCAAGTTGATAATAATACCAATAGTGATAATAATAATAATAGTAATATCATTGATATGCAGTTGAACGAAAGCGATTTGAATATTGTAACGAATGATTATGATGCCAAGTCGCCTAAGTCATCACAAACCCCAATTGAAGCATCTGTCCATATTCCTGTTGCTGACAAGATTGCAAATAGTGAGGATAATGATAATTTTGATGATATTGAAGATATGTTAAGCGATATGGGATTAAGTGAACATGATAACAGCTATAATAATAAGAGTGAAGTTGGATTCAATGAGTTTCCTGCTTTTGATTTATCGAGTAATACTCTCATGGGTTCGATAGGAAATCGGAATGATGAAATCGAAATATTTGACAATATTTTATCAGCTTCAGTTGTACTTGATACAGTGGAACAAGTTGACCAACATAATGCCATAACTCCAGTATCTGATGTTATTAATGATGAGGTTGTTAAATCTGACTCGTTGAAAAGTACATTTTATGATGATAATTTCAACAAAAATCCTGTATTGGAGGCAGATATTTCGACTCAAATAGGTAGGTCCCTGAGTACTGGACATGGGTCATCACCGATTGGAAGTGATAATTCAATAGAGACCGGTCTACTGTCTCAAACAAGGTCTATTTCTTCTAAACTAGGTGGCACACTTGCAAACACTCCGCTTATTCCAGATGATATGGATGATGATGATTTTGGATTAGATTTGCCAAGAAAGGTTTCATTAAAATTGCAGCCTTTGCGAGTCCCTAGTGTGGATTCTAATGAAGATAAGTATTATTCTGAGAAACATCCTCTCTCTGCCTCAGGTGCAGGTGCTGGACCAAATATTGCCTCCTTGCAATCCGCCTCTCTTGCCTTTGGCAGTAGCATGACACCAAGTATGATGACCTTTGACCCTTTGCAGCAGAAATGGTTAGGTGGAGAAGACATCGACATGAATGGGTTCAATAGCGGTGATGACATGAGTATCAATGAAGAAGATCAGGAAATGATGGCAAGGATGAGATCAGCGAGTACTGGGCATGGTTCAAATGATAAAAACGACCGATTGGATAATGCTGCTATTGGCGATGATATCGACAGTGAAAAGTCTTTTTTGAGTGAGAGTGTCAAAGGTGATGATAAAATAGAAGATGATGAGGAGTTACAAGCCGTGTTAGATGCTATGAATGATAGTATTGAGAATGAGGATGGAGTTGGATTGTCAGCAAATGATTTATCGAATCATGATTTTGACATTTCATCGAACACGCTTATGGGGTCCATCAACGAGGACAATGTCGAAATAATTATGATTGTGAATTCAGTGGAGCCTTCGAAGGAAGAATTCGAATTGGATGAGAGTAAGAATAATGAGGTATCAAATGAGCAGTTGGTCGATGACATCACAAATGCTATTTTGAAAAAACTTGTCGAAGAAAGTTGCTTAGATTGGCATTCTTCTTTACCAAATATCATCGATACTTTCAAGACTGCCTCGAATGAGTCAAAGAGTCTCGATTCAGCGAGTGAATCCTCATTTAAAGAGCATAATAATGATATGAAGTCATCACAGCAGCCATCCCATCAACCACTGCAGAATACATCCCAGGAGATCGCAACGAGTAAAAGCCAAGATGAAAGTCCACACAAAGATGAGAAACATGACTTATCACATGAAGATGATACAATATTTAGAATGTCATCGTTATTAAACCTTCCCTCACTAATCAAACCTTCAAAACAATCATTCCAAATCTCAGATGTGAATAATAATGATGAGTTGGATGACTTGTATAAGTTTGATGAAAATGATGTCAAAGCGAATAATAGCCCTTTGTCACCGCTAATCATGCCAATCGCTACCATTGACAAGGGTAGTGATAATCTTAGTAATGATCTGCAGCAACATGAGATATCTTTGGATAGCTTAGTTGATAGAGCACAGGTAACATTAATAACAATAAGAATAATAACAATAATAATAATAACAATAATAATAATAATAATAATAATAATAATAACAATAATAATAATAATAATATTTATAATAATAACAATAATAATAATAATTTGATATATTATCTGTATTCCCATTATTCATTTGATTTACTGGCTGTTATTGTTAATTAATTTATCAGGATATTATCGATCAAGTTTTTGAAAATATTAATGAACAACAACTTCTGAATTCTTTAGCCAATCCTAACCATCAGGTATGATTAAAATGAATCATATTATTCTATTCTTACTATTTTTTCATCATTTCACCCATCATATCGTATCGTAGGGATCATTCTTACCATCCTCTTATGTGGAGGAGATACTTGACCAATTGTCATCGAATTATTCGATTGCGAATAATTTACAATTAATGAACAGTGAAGAGTTCTCACATAATATTACTCATGAAGAAGTGATTGTTGATAGGTGAGCAACATAAATCTATTATATTATTATTGCCATGACTGTTATTATTGTTAATAAATTAATAAAATGAAAATGTAAAAATTATTATATTATTTGTAATTTTTATTTATTATTTTTAAATAATATTTTTTATAAATAATATATGTATTATATAATAATCTTGGTAATATTATATATCATTTTATTTGATGTCAACAAAAAACAATTTCTTGAAACAAACTAAATTAATAATATATATCATTACTATCAACATTTATACAATTATTATTAATTATATTCTTTATTATTATTTCATAATCAAACTATTTTTTTATTATCATTATTATGATATTTCTCCATTTTAAACATTATTATTATTACTATCATTATTATTATTATTATCATTATTATTGTTATTGTTATTATTATTATCATTATTATTATTATTATTATCATTATTATTATTATTATTATTATTATTATTGTTATTATTATTATTATTGTTATTATTATTGTTATTATTATTATTAT
>VKHH01007289.1:0-11507 GCA_015144975.1 Epipyxis sp. PR26KG | reverse complement strand
TGGTGAATCTGAGGAAGATGGAAATGGTTATGCTGGTCAACAATATGATGATTACTACATGGAAAATGAGGATTATGCAGTTTCAGCTTGTGTTCCCGGCACTGACTGTACTGATTGTGGCGGTGTCGATGCAGTCGTCGATCTGGCTCATCCTCCAGCCGCTGATAGTGGTATTGAAACTTGTACTAACACTTGCATTTATCCTCGTGATGGTGTCTGTGATGATCCAAGAGGAACCAAATATTGCGAGTTGGGAACTGATTGTCAAGATTGTGGTCCTGTTGGAGCAGATAATTTCACTCGATCAGATGATGATGGCTGGTGGGATGATGATGATGATTACTGGAATTTCAATGATGGAAACTTTAACGAGCAAGTCCTTGGTCGTGACAAGAATGATCATTTAGTCATACGTCATAAAAGACCAAATAATGAACCATCCGGAACTTCCATTTTCTTATTAATTTTGGAAGCTATGGTGTACACAGTTGGAGCAATCTTCGCTGCTGTTGCTCTTTATTTATTATCAAGATGGTACAAGGGACAAAGTATTCCATGCATGAATGTCTTCAATCCTGATCTTAACATGGACATCAATCGTGACTTTGAGTTAGCCAATACACCTTCTAGACGTATGCCAATCACTCCGGATGTCATCAGAACATAATAAGTTTTTTGGTCGACCCATTTAATAAAAATGGTATTGCTATTCGGTTAGGATTAGTGACATTGCCAAGTTTTGACTATATTAAAGCGAAGCTTTTGTAAATAAAAGATCATCAAAGTCAAGACTATGTTGTAATTAAGAAGAGGAAAGCGGTGGATGCTGTTAAAATGATTTTGTAAAATTTGCCATGCTTTTATGTTTGAAAATTATTTGGTGACATGGTTTGGCTAATGTTTTGTTTGATATATTGACCATTCAATGACAAATATGATGTTAAACCTTACCATGCACTTAATAGTTCACGCTATTGAGCATCATGATAAAAATTGTTGATACAAACACACTTAAATTAACATTAAATATATAGCAATTTATTTGACATTTGTAATTCTTCAATTTGAAATTATAGCTACTAATTCAAGTGCCAATACACAGTAACACTTATCAACTTAGTACTTATTCACATGATTGAAGCAAAAGTTGATAGTCTCTAAGCACCTGATGCAAATAATGCATTAATAAGAGATTTACACTGAACCGCCGTTTGATGTGGGATATTGTATAATAATCTATTTTATATAAATCCATATTTTTATATCTATTGTATATAATCTATTTTCATATTTACTGTCCTGTCCTATATATAACTTTTTATTATTGTTATCCATAAAATTCATCAATTCATACAATTCAGTTGTAAATATATTGATGTAACTAAAAATAGTCACTTTTCCTCATAGAATAATGTATGTATCTTTAATCACCCGTTATTAAAGTACAGAAAGTAAATTATTTCAACGTTTCCGGTTTGTTTCACACCTAAAATCTCTGGGATCCTGCGATTTCGATCATCCTGTCCTCTATTATAAATAACTAAAATATATGAATTCCTGTTCTGTATTCCTATTTTTGATATGATGAAATTTCACCTATATTTTCATAAATAATTAACTTACTGTGCAGTATAGCACCTAATATTGTTGGAGTACTGACTTACGAAGTTAAGAGCACAATGAGTTTTGTCCAACGAAGTCAAAGCAACCTTAACAAGAACAACTCTTTGTTCAGTAATATTAGTTCAGCAGATGAACACAAGAAAAAGCCGAAGCATCCTTCGCAAAGTACAGAAAATAATAAGTAAATAATTAAATGCTTTATCCATACATAATTCATTGCATTGTTTAATTAGTGAAATCATGGGAGTTTTTGGATTTTCTGAAGGCTAAGGATTTTGCAGATATAGCATTTTATATCCAGGATAAGCTTATGAGAAAAACGTTGAATGTGTCATCGTTTGATTTCTTCAGTTATTTTCGATCCCCAGATTTATTGCCTGAATTGAAGAGAAATTCTATCAAAGAATACCATCAGAAGCGATTCATTGATGCAGTTCATCGAAATCAGTATAATGATCACCACAACATCTCGAATGATGATCCTGATGTGACAGAAAAAAAGATTTTTAATTTTGTGAAGAATGGTGATGAGGATGGACTCAACAATTTTATTAAAAATGCAAACAAACAAACTGGATCTGATTGGAAAGAAGAAAACGATTCTGCTGGCGCTAATATTATTCATCTTGCTTACCTCTTTGAGAGATATGAAATGGGTCGTTCATTGGTTAAAAAATATCCTCTTTTAGCTCTTAAACCATACTCTGATAACATTTCACCTGAAATTAGACGTGAATTTGATGTTTTATGTCCAAATACAGCAAAATATCATATGCCTTATGTTGGTGAAAATATTCTTCATATGGTAATTATTCGACGCGAATACGAAGAGGTTAAATGGTTATTGACATTCTTCGAAGATACGCCAGCAGCATTGAGAACTCTCTTAATGCAGGAAGCAACAGGATATATGTTTACTCCAACTGCTGAGTTTTATTTTGGAAGTCATCCTTTTCATTTCGCAGTTTGCTCCAACGATATTAACATATGTGACTTGGTCTTGCGCTTCACTTCCACCTTGAATTTCAAGGATTATGATGATGGACAACGTTGGATTGACAGTGAAAAATCAGCTACATCTGTTATTATTGAGCATAAAGATGGAGGATCAATGTCACCAGCTCGTAAAAGAACAACCCTCGGTGAGTTGCAATCAACCTCAACTGGTCCTCATGTTATATTTATGCGTGATTCGTTTGGAAATAATGCTCTTCATTTGTGTGTTCATCATTGTCTTCCTGACATGTACAAGCATATATTAAAGACTGCTGAAACTATTCTGAGAACGGAAATTCGATTACTCTATAAAAATGAATATGAAACAGCGAAACTTGAAAATAATTTCACAAAAGTTTTCAGCATTCAAAATATTTCTGATGTCTATATGAAATGCAATACTGGTCTTCTGCCAATGGAAAAAACACTAACTCTTCCTTCTGATCCTAAAAGAAAAACAGAATGGATCGATTCAGAAACCAAGTTGAAGTTGGAGGAAAGGTTGTTGAATGTATTAAACAAAGACCTCCACAGTCCATTAACATTAGCAGCGAGTCAAGCCAATCATAGAGCTGGAGAGGGCTTGCTGAAGAAGCAAGAGGAAATGGTGCGAGTACTCATTGAATCTAGTCTAGCGAAACAATGGGTTTATGGACCGACAAAATGTAACTATTTGTTGTTGGAAGGATTGGATATCAAATATGAGGTAAACGACTGGTATGAATTGGAAAGTGGATATGAATTAGACGAACAAGAGAATAATATCATAAAAAAGAAGGTACATAACATCTGTAACATCACTGAGGATATGACCGAGTCTGAAGTTGCCAGAGTACTTGCAGAAAACAAAGCAGTGGACGAATCGTTGAGAGCAAGAGCATATGATGAAAAGAAAAAGAAAATATTGAATAAAATTGATTACATGAAATCTGCGATTCATTGGATTTGTTGACATCGATGCTATAATTCGCTTAAAATCCCAGCTATCAGAAAAATAATCGAAAAGAAATGGGAAACTTGTGGTAGACCTACTTTAATGCTAAGTCTTGCGTTTCTTGTGATCACAACTTTCCTCATTACATTAATCACCATTTTCAGCAATCAATCACCTGGCCGAGTTAAGTTTCAACACAACAAGCATGTAGCTGAAGAATGGTTCGCATCTTGCTTTTATTTCATATTATTTTGCATGTATGGCTTCCGTACAATATGGTATACTATTTATTCTACGAGATATGGCATGAACATTCTAATGAAAGAGTTTACTCGTGCTGCAGTTATCGTAAAATTTGATAAATTTTGTCAATATTTAAAATATTATTCATTTTTGGTAGCATTTGCATTCAAATTAGTTCAAGCTCATACTTATGGAAATGATTATTATAATGCAAATGGGACATTTCGAACCCACTATGTTGGTTATAAGGTAGCCCTCGTGTCGTGTGTTCTCATCTCTTGGTTGCATATGAATTATTATCTGATGGCATTCGATAAAACTGGACCGTTTGTGTTGACCATGTCACGGATTATTGCCAAGGATATGTTCCTATTCCTCAAATTCTATCTCGTAGTAACCTTAGCTTTTGCTTGTGGATTATCATTATTATCTAATGATGGAAATCCGGATGGATATTATGGAATTTGGCAATTATTTTTAGCTTTTTACACACTCGTCCAAATGACAGCTAATTTACTACCGACTAGAAACAACATCTCGATAGATAACGTGTATGTGTCTAATATTTGGTTGTCAGATTCTTTAATTACAGTTTATTATTGGATTGTAATAATCATCCTGTTGAATCTGTTTATAGCCATGATGTCTACTACCTACCATCGCTATCATGCAGACAATGCGGAGATCTTGCTAACAGAAAAGCATAATATCATGGACAGCAATGAGTTCAGTTTGAATGTCATGGCGAAGGACACGATCAACTTTTATCGCAACAGATATTCTACTATGGAAACTTACTCGAAATTCAATGTGAAGAAGCGAGGCAATACTTTTAAAGATAGATTTCGTTATAATTTTAAGCTTTTCGAATATATCCCGGATTGGGACAAATTATCCTCTCCCAAGGAGAAGAAGGAGAAGTACATGCTGTTCATCGTTGATCCACAGGTTGATTTTCATAGAGGAGGATCATTAGCAGTCCCTGGAGCTGATGCAGACAGTCACAGAATCGCTAATTTGATAAATCAACTAACTGACAGAGACAAGCTGTCTGATGTGTTCATATCACTGGATTCACATCATCCCGACCACATCGCTCATGCTGCCAATTGGAGGCATCGTGATGATCCGAATCGTAAACCCGATTTATTCCAAGCAATAACTTTTGATGATGTGAACACCGGAGAATGGGTTCCACGTGATGACTCCAGAGAAAGTCTTGATTGGGTGAAGGAATACACTCACACACTCAAGCGACAAGATAAGTTCACTCTGACTATTTGGCCTGAGCATTGCATTGTAGGAACTCCTGGACATGCGGTGGTCCCTGTGATCAATGAAGCAGTTCAAAGATGGGAGGATATTTCCTGTGGATCTATTAAATACATCCGAAAAGGATCGAACAACAGGACAGAATTCTATAGCGCCTTGTCAGCTGATGTCAAAGATCCCAATGACCCCTCCACTCACTTCGACAAGAAGCTGTTAGCTAAGCTAGAAACATGCGATAAGGTACGATCATATCATTTAATTATCATTAATAATAATTAAAGTTAATAATAATTATTATTATTATAGCTTCTGATTTGTGGACAAGCCAGCTCTCATTGTGTCAATCACACTCTGCGAGACCTCATGTCTCATTGGCATGGAGAACCCAGTCGCATAGTGTATCTGGAAGATTGTGAGTACTTCCCTTTCTTCGATTATCTCTCATTTTATTTATTATTATTATTGTTATTATTATTGTTATTATTATTATTTATTTTTAATTTTAAAATCATCATATATTATATAAATATTAGGTGCTTCTCCTGTAGCAGGTTTTCAGCTCAAAAGTGAAGAATTGAAACGAGATGCTTTAGCTCACGGGGTTATAGTCACAACCTCCACACAGCTTTTATCAGATACCAACCCTTGAGTTATCATTCATCATCACCTATACATGATAACACAATTTAAGGTGTTGGGTAGTCGAATGGGTGATAGACTATAAGCACAAGTATGAGTATTATGAGGATGATTAGCATTATTTCAATTTTTGTAGTTTGTTAGGATGCGACACGATAAATTATGATGATAAATTATGATAAGTTAGAACTTAGAATGGTAAGAGGGCGAGGATGAGGATGAGATGACATATGAGGAATGATCTGTTTTGATTCATAATCAATTGTTCTGAGTTTTATCACAATTATGCATCATTTATTATTAATAATTAGAATTACAGAATCATAGAATAGTAGTTAGTGATTGGTGGGAAGGGGTCGGAATGATATTAATGCAAATAATGATAACTTTTAAAAATAATAATTTTAACATTTATTTTATTATATTATTCTGAACTTATCCAACTGTTGTTTGTCAAATGGAAATCATAGTTAAGGGAAATATTATTGTGTTTAAAACTTATTATTCTTCACTTCTATTGTCAGCATAATCTACAGTCACACTGTGACTCAGTCACACAGCTGTCACACTGTGACTGTCATCTTCACAGTCACTGAGTCAACCATCCAAACAGTGAGCGACTACTTAATCATATTCTGTGAGTGTTATTGTTATTTATAGGAGAGCATGCTGTGTGCGTTATTGACATAATTATTATTTTCATAATGTGAATCTAAAACTTCATCATTATAGTCACCATGACCGCCTGCTGTATCGTCATACTTCATCTCATGTCCATGCACCTTCGCGTCTAATCTCCATTCCTAACACGCAACAAATCAGGTGATTAACAGTTATTATGTAAGTATCATAATAGATAATGTCACATTGAAGCTAGTATGGTGATCTACACAACCCGTACAATGTAAGTAACTAGTTACTAGTAACGTTGATTATCCCATAATGAGTGTGATAATATCAATCCCATCATCATTTTCATTATTACAATCACAATCATTCCACCAAAACAATGATAATAGATGTGATCTCACACATCACACATTATTCATAAACACAATCACTCAAATAGTAATCGGTAATCAGGAGTAATGGACGATTAACAGACTAGTAACAGACTAGTGATGATGGATACCTTTTCCCCCGCGTACTTGTTACTCCCCAGAGGTGACACATCATCATCTTCATCATGATCATTGTCATGGGAAGTGAAGGAGGCATTCGAGAATGCTCTCATTCGTTCATCATGATTACCATTCATTTGGTTTATGCTCATATTATTTGAGATGCTATTTGGGGTCTGCATTGCATCGACATTAAGCAACCATACCCTGTTGAATGACTCGAACCGTCTCTTAATGATCTCACGCCCTAACTGGCCTGGTTCACCATTTCCATTCCGATCAAACTCGAGAACTATGATCATAATAACAATACAAATAATCGATTATTATGAGTCACACATCATGCATGGGTGGGTATGACATATATGATGTGATGTTACAGTACCTATTTCTGTGAGTCTATCTGCTTTCAGTCTGATGGCAGAGTTACGATGTGACAAGCATTCGATAATATCAACGACTATTCTGGTGGAATACATCGCCTCTTCTCGAGTCACATTGTGAAGAAACAACCTGAACGAACCACAATTGTTCAATAATAATTAAATAATAATGAACGGGTCATAACAGAAGAGAGTAATAGCCAGCACATTACATCATATGGCAGCTGGTGTATTAGCGGATCACATCATATGGCAGCTGGGGTATCAGTTATTTGATATCATAATGAATGTGATTTAGTGCTTTCACAATCACACGTCCCTGGTATGTCAAATCCGTCTGTATGGTACTTACTTGTGAAAGCAATGCAACAATTGCAACAGCATTTCTACATCATCTCCTTTCTCCTTCCACAATTGATATAGCAATCCTATCAGAGTGCTACTGGCTATGAGAGTACATGCCTGCTCACATAACAAACACATCATAATAATAAGCATAAACCCCATAAACCCGTCACATAAAAATATCATGACACACGATACTACCTGAGCTTCTGTGGCAATGTTTGAAATTAGCATCACAATTTCCAACAAAAGATCGTTTTGAGCCATGCCGGGAACAAGCATTTTGCTGAATAAATTAATGAGGTTGTATTCTTTCATCACCTTCGTCCAGTTCGTGTTGACAGGAAGATCGAATGATGTTAGATTAGACATACACCCAATCAACTATAATAAAAACATAATATACAAATGAATAAGATTATATCGCATCATATCATGTATGTTGTCGTGTTATCTTCATACCTCAACTAGCATATCATGATTGTCTATTTCCTGAATCAAACCAAGCATCACTTTCACATGAGGAGACCACAATCCGCGATGTTTATAATGCAACTCCGGGGTGTCCAACTCCTATAAATGAACAATCAATAAATAGTTATGAGATTATTAACAGCTCTATGGGGAGAAAACGACTCATATTAAAACGATAATATCACATACACGCGTAGCGAGAGGCATGATGCAGTACCTGCTGAGCGTTAAATGTCCATAAAGTGATATTTCTTATTATTTTGAGTAGCATAGGATCCCTTTTGTCAGCAAGACGATCCATTAACAGATTAAGACCTCGATTCGCAATAATCAACTCCACATTTCTGCTATTATGACTCAGATTCACCATCAAAGCCCCCAACTCCTTCGCCAGCATGTCTTGAGGAAAGTTAATCACCATGCCCATGAGCATGGGAATCGCATCCGTGTAAGTGAACATGGATTTACAGCGATCATCCACAGACAAGTGGTACAGAAGCTTCAAGGTTTTGGCACGGAAGATTGGAGTCTTCAACAGATTGATGAGCTTTGGCACCAACCCAAACTTAAGCATTTGATCGCGCAAATCCTAATGGTGGTTTCATAATAATAATAATAATAATAATAATAATAATAATAATAATAATAATAATAATAATAATAATAATAATAATAATAATGTATAAAATGTTTAATAATGATACAATAATAATAACATATACTGAATAAATAAATGAACGATTAATAAATTATTGATCAAAATTAATATGATGAATGAATGGATGGAGATGTAATATATTATGGGGTTTATTTATCATTTATAGCATAAGCATAGGGTTATAACTAACCTTATCAAATGATAAATTGAAGAGAAGTCGTAGTGTGATAGTCATCAACGGTTGAGATGAACAAGGAACAAATTTGACTAATTTTTCGATCATATTAATTTCTTTGATTGTGTTCTTGTTCTCTTCTATGGTCGATAGCTTCTTCAAGAAGGTGACAACAAGGATGAGCAAATCTTCGAATGTTCTTCCAAGCATGCTATCTAGACTGATGAGTAGATTCTTTTTTATCATTCTCTTCTCAACGGCGATGTCTTCTGCGAGATTTAATAAAATATAAAATCCAACAAATAATAATTTGTCTTGTTTTCTCACTAAAACTCGATGCTTAGTTGCTTCTTTTTCTCGCTTAGATTTCACTCGATCAGATACTGCTTGGAACGAAGATGGATTAGACTTTGCAGTCGTTAACTCTAAATTTAACTCATTCTCACGCTCTGTTCGTTCGGATTCTCTATGCTCAGACCGAAGAACTTCAAAATCAATAGCCTGGAATAATTATTACAGTTACTATCATTGTTATTATATTAGATAATTTCTCAAATATTTTATAATTACTTTTACTATTATTATTATTATTATTATTATTATTATTATTATTATTATTATCATAATTATTATTATTATTGTTATTATAATTATAATAATTATTATAATTATAATAATAATTATTATTATTATTAGTATTATTATTGTTAATATTATTATTTTTCTTCTTCTTCTTATTATTATTATTATTTTTCTTCTTATTATTATTATCATTATTATTATTATCATTATTATTATTTATATTATTAATATTATTATTATTAATATTATTATTATATTATTATTATATTATTATTATATTATTATTATATTATTATTATATTATTATTATTATCATTATTAATATGATTATTATATTATTATTATTATATTATTATATTATTATTAATATTATTATTATTATTATTATTATTAATATTATTATTATTATTAATATTATTATAATAATAATAATTATTATAATAATAATTATTATTATTATTATAATAATTATTATTATTAGGTAGCATAACATTACAGGCTCATAACTTACTTTCATAGTTAACACTCCAATCCTGTAGTTAAACATCAAGCTATGCATCTCCACGAAGTTAGAAAATGCGAGAAATATTCTGTAACATCACACACCGTGAATAATGATCGAATAAAATCTCATAAATCACTATTATTTAACCAATTACCGTAATATGTTAAATGTTAAATCGATCGATTTTTTATATTCTTCTTGTAGCACTCTGGTCAATGCTCCCATCACAGTACTGTTCTGAATCAATCGCTCCAGATTCATAACATCTCGACACAACTTCAATATCATCGCAGTCCCTTTCTCCTGTACTTTCAAACTCTCGTCTTTTTCTTTTTCTGACTTCCCCGTCACTTGGTATAACATATCCAAATATTCATCCAAATCATCCATGTTCGCAGGTGGCAGCAAATCAACGACTGGAGAAGCATTATCTCGATTATTTCTTGTACCGTTGGTATGGCTATTATCATCATTATCATTTTCATATCGCTTTGATTCGTTCGCTTTTTTCGGTTTTCTGCTCGGTGTAGGATCCCTTCCCCGTTCAACTTGCTCATCTAGATTATATTTATTATTATGATAATTTAAAATTATTTTGCCTTCAATAGACCATTAAACTTAATTTAATGCATAACAGTCATATAAAGTGGTATATATACTTATGCAATGAAAAATTAAAATAATAATAATCGATAATATTAATCATAAACGCTTAATTCAATGATTATAAATTGAATTTAAAACATACTTTGATTATTACTATTATTATTGGTATTTGCAGCATTTGACAAAGTAACTTTTCTCAATTTTATTAATAGCTGTTCGATCTCTTCAGTTCTTGAAGGATGAATATATTTACATTTATCCACGATGTCTGCTGCTAGTTGAGCCATATTTTTATCGGGAGTGAGAGTTTTTATTTTTATTCTACGCATCTCAGACTTGCGATCAACAATACCCATAAGCATACCATTATCGTCTACTTGAATCTATAAGTTATCCAGCAATTACAGTAATCATTAGTGAAACACAACAGCAATACATGCCAACTACTGTGCAAAATGAGCAAATACAATAATTAAATATATAAAACAAACCATTTCTACGTCATAATTAACCAAAAGTGAAATATCTTCATAATCTAGATCAACTTTTCCTTGAATTATCTTCTTTGTTACTTTCGACATGTATGTTATTTGTGTATTTGTGTGCTTTTGTTTACTTTTTAATTGTTTAGTTTTGATACCACTGCTTATAATACAAAATATCAGCAATATGCACACATATTAATTAAACCAGAAATAAAATAATACTGTAATAAATTTTAGTCTTCCTAAATAATGGATAATAACAACGGGTAAACGTTTCAAAATTAAAAAGAAAAGAGTCTGCCCGTCGGCTGTTTTTTTTTCCTATATTAACTTTACGGTATTAGGGCCGCCTTCCGATGATACAATTTTTTTTGCAAAAAGCAAAAAGCAAAAACGAAAGCCCCTAAAAGCCCCTACAAAAAGCGGTCCCCCTTTTACAAAAAGCAATTTTGATTTACAATTGTAA
>VKHH01007288.1:0-11507 GCA_015144975.1 Epipyxis sp. PR26KG | reverse complement strand
CATAGCATATTCTGATTTTAAAACAAAAAAATTAATTAGTCAAGGAGTTGAACTTTTGAAGTAAGAAAATAAATCTTTTGAATGGTAGCTTATCCTTCGTCATGATAACGGTTCAAAATCACTTGTGATTACCAATGAATCACAAAAAATATTATTCATCCAATTCATTGACCAGGTTAAAGAGAAGATTGCAATAAAAAGATATAAGTTTAGTTGTTGCCAAGTAACACTTATTAACATTAACAAACATGCAATCACAGCATGCGATGCAGTGAACATCATCTTCATCGTATATCATGATTGATGATTTTATCAAAAGTCGAAATGAAACATTTTCAATCAAAATATTCAAATAATAAATACAACTTCTTCCAGACTTCCGGGTTTGAAAAGGTGAAATTTATCAAACATTGATTTGAAGTTATTCATTATTCATCCATTCATTCATTGCTGTCCAGTATGTTCAATTCATTTTCATCGAAGAAAAATTTATTAGTTAATAAATATTTCCTGCTAATCATTAATAGAGCTATGCAAGAAGGGAAAAATAATGCGAATGATTTCGATCGTTGCAATTTCCAAATAATAATTATCATAATCGTTTGTAGGGAAAGGTATCTGAGAATGGCTGACAATGGTAGATGATTATAAACACTTACTGACGGTAATAATTTCTTTTCAATGAATAATTCTGATAATCGGATGAAATATAAATTCGTTTTCATTAATTTCCGACCTAAATATAAGAATATCCCGGAGATCACAGGGATAGGAATCATTTTCAAAAGTGGTAAGGTCAACAATGATGATAAAATCAATAAATGAATGACAAATCCTGTCACACGTGTCTCCAGAATCGTTGTTGGGATTTGAATTGATTCTAATTTCAGTTTATCAAATTCTGAATTATAATCATTATCATTGTTATCACCATTATTATAATTGAGTATGGTTGGTGCGATTAATGTGTTCGGTGGTTGGACTTCATTCGGTAGCATGCTAGTGGAAGGAATCTTCTCAATGACATTTATTTTTGTTTCACTATTTCCTTCGCTTCTCATCAACAATTTCTCTTCATTATTTGAACTCGAGAATATATTATTATCATTATTTATGGCGACTGTTAATGATGGAGACATCGTAATATCAATATCTGACATCGTACGGACATGATTTAAACTTTGAACGGTTGCTGCACATGTCCATGGCAAGCCATACAGCGATAATATCGAAACGATAATAGCCAATATCAACATATCCAAATGATATGCTTCGCCTTTCTTCATTTGATTATGGTTATTAAATGAATTGACGGCTCTGACTGAGATGTTCTGATCAAAATAAAATAATAATGATAATAAAAAAGCAGGAAAAATTGTTAGCAATTTATACTTTTTTGATAAAGTGAAGAATTCGTGTGGAATAAAGAATGTTGAGATTGATCTCAGCTTATATGATAATGCAAATGATGATGGCACGGAGAGTTTTTCGATTCCAATTGATTTGATTATAGGATGAGATGCGATGAATGACATGATGACAATAACTAAAGAGGGTCCAAAATCAGCGAGAAATTTTCGTATTTTGGAATTAAATAATTTTGATTGTTTCATTTTGACCAACGTCTATAATAAGAAATAAAAATGAATATTATATAATTATACTAAGATTATAGTGAGCGAATTTGAGTATCATTACAAGAGGTTAGGAGAAGTATTCAGCTAGCTACCTTAGTTGAAAACCAAGTTGTTAGAGCGATATATAGAGCAGTCAATCCAGACGAAATGTCAGCGGCTCCGGTACTCGTTTGAATAGAAAAATTTCGCAGTATACTCCTACATAAAAAACCCATAAAATGATGCAATAATTATAATGATAAATAGTTCATAAAATATAACTTACATTACTGCTTCATACACAAAGTTAATTGATAAGAGAGCATTAAAGCAATCATCCGTAAATCTTGTGCAATACTTGATAAACTGAGACAAGTTAAATATGGAAGACAATGCGATGAAAAATGAAGTCCACAAACCGGTCCAACAGTAAATACCCATAAAAGGTAAGTTGTAAGATTTTGTGTAACGAAATAAAGCAGCGATAAAAGCAAGAGTTAAACCTGTTGGACCAAGAAATGTCATTGGTTGACCAGAAAATATAGCATAAAACATGCCCGAAAATCCGCATGAAATAATAAATTCAATCACACCCATGTTACCATCGGTAATGATACTCGTTAGACCACCAAAAGCAACAGTTGGTGCTAAGCACGCAAAAAATAAAAATAAAATTGCAGATATTGATTTTCGCTGAAAGCCATCAGTCCAGTCAGATTTATAGTATGGTTTTCTACGCTTCATATCATTTATGATACCGCTAAACGGTTGAAATGACTCACGGTTAGCTTCAATTATCGGTACATTAGAATTCACATCAACAATGCGATTATGTAGTACATAACCGTTATTTGTACTAAACAAATTTTGATTATTTGTAATATTTGTGTAATTAATATTATACAAGTTGCTGATTTCTTGATTGGTTATTGTAATAGAAGTGGATAATGAGTCATCATGCACTATTGCATGATGAACACTGCGTAATATTGATATTGGTTTCAGATTGCTACTCAATATCAATTTATTTCTATGATAATAATTTGTTTGTGTATATGATATTATTTTGTAACCTTTCAATAGCATCACATAATCATTCAATAACATAAAAACTACTATTAACAAATTTTTCATATTTCCAATTCCTAAAATCAAGTTTATTGTATACAGTATGATAATTGAAATTGATACTTGATGATTTGATAAATGGGAATTAATTCAAATTAGCATTTTAAGCCTGAGTATGTATTATGTATGACGAGTATATACAAACTGCAAACTGCAAAGCATCGCTGTCGATTTAATTTAGAATTAATTAAAAGCTTAAGTATACTTTCATACTTTCTGCTTGTTATGACAAAGGGCAATGAATTGATGTTGTGAATTGGTATGCTATAGGGAACATGCTATAGTATATTAACATACTAACTTACTACTACCGTTTGATCATCATAACAAGGGGTTGTCGATCGTTTTTTTATCATCATTTTTTTGTGAAATATATAGCAATTACAAGAGAATCACGGCATAGCAAATGCAAAAGATGGATTGAAGGTATGGTATGCGGTATGCGTATAGAAGCGGGACAGTGAAGAGCAAAGCTAATTTTATCCACTGCTGCTATACTGATTCGTACTGTAACTAAGTTATCAATAATAACTACTGCTCCTGGTGCTTGTGCGATGAAAAGTTCATGTTATACTTTCATTATTCCGGTATAGCGGCAGTTGTTATAAAGTTATTAGTTTTATCATTCTAATTTTGTCGCTGTTGGATGTTATTTTGTTACCTCTTAACATGGTTTATTTCTTGTATGCTTTTCAACAACTTACAAAATTCAGCTATTCAGTACATCTGTAAATAGTAACAAATATACTAATTGAATTATTGATAAAATATATTGCTGCAAATTTATTGAAAATATCCATGAAACTATATTTTTAATTTGCTAAAGAAGTTTTAAAGTAAACAACAGTGACACTTTGTGATGGAATTATTCGATTTTGAAGTCACAAATAAAACAACACTCACAACACTTTTCTATTTCAGAGGAGAATATTGATTTCTAAGTAAAATATTCCGACTGATTCGTATACAGTAGCTTTGTTTAAAGATAGGAGTTCCAATCGGTAAAAAGATCCACAAATTTCTTCGCACCCTTCGTATTTTAAACCTTCACTAAAGCTTATCAAAAATGGTTCAAAACCACTCAAAATCACCTCCAGTTACATCAAGAGGTTGTTCAAGAGCCTATGTGGTGAGAATAACTGATTCCTAATATCTCCTGCAATTTTTTGTTTCATTTTCTGTATTACATATAGATTTGTGTCCTATGGCGAGGTTTGGAACATGTTCGAGAACTAAGGCGTAACAATAATCAAGTAACTTTTCCTCTTCCTGCTGCAGATATAACGAAATGGTTAAAACAGGTGTGTGATAATGATTTCAATTGAAATACTTATAAAATTTCCGCTTATATAAAAAATAAATAAATAATGAATAAAAACAAATACAGTAAATGAAATAAATACCCCGATTATCCTATCTCCTATTTAGGCTCAATCAGATTGTATTGATACGTCTTTTCAGGAGCTATTTGGTGGAACTGATTTTGATCCCAATGATAATAGAACATTTTGGACCGCTCCTATTCACTTTTTCACATGGTAATTAATTTATGTTAATTTGTGGAATGCACTTGGTTATTTCTACAGTATCTCAAATATAGGTGGAAAAACAACGTCGAAAGAAGAACTAAATTTTTATCTTTAGTTTTAGATTCAATATACAATGGTGATGATGATAAACTCCAGAAAAGGTATGTTTCTCATTATTCCTTCAGTTGTACATTATTTAGATTATGATTATTAAAATTCATTACATAACAGGGCTGCGTATTGCAAAATGAGCGTCTCTATCGCAATGAGTATTAAAGCTCATTTCCAACGTTCATTGAATCAACAGAAAGACAACACAAAGACTTTCCAAATAACTCTTCCTTACGCCATGCCAGACTGTGTTTTAAATAATCGATTATTTGAAGTTATTCTTGAATCATATGAAGAATTTATTAGCTATGAGCAATATGTTTATTCAATTACAAATCCAGGTTGTAGTGGATTAAAGGCTCCAAAAAATAAGTTCAGAGGAGTGACTGATATTTTAAGAAGAGTCAGTTCAGTGGTTGAAAAGACAAAAGATGGGACTAACAAAGATAGTGCGTAAATTTCTATCCTTTTACATTTATGATTTATGTTGAGATTAATATGACTGATTAACATTTTTAGCATCTGAAAGTCTTCTGCAACCAAATATGCCTTCTCACATGAGATTTCGCAGACGGAATAATTTATCGGTTAGCAAAAAATACAATGCAGATGATAGCGATTATTCCAGTGCTGTCTCAAGTCAACAGAACAGTCCAACTCGTAAACCAACCACGAGACTGACTGCTCAAAATAATGGCATTAAGGATTCGATTTTCATCAGAAAACCAAAGAAACTTACTGTAAATAATCGCTACTCTAAATCCCAATTAAGCGACAGCTCCTATCATTCTGAAGATGACAGCGAAGTTCAAGAAGATAATTCATCTTTACATCTCACGAAACAAAATAAGGCACAGCAAAATAAAGCAGAGAAAAATCAATCTGCATCGCATAGAGATTCTGAAAGTCTGAAGTTATCTGGAAGTGGGAATTTCAACCGAATCCAAACTGCCGTACCAATAACAACAAAAAAAAGAAAATACGCTATTACGCAAAAATCCAATGAAGCAACTGCAATTGGACCATTTGTGCAGTGGATTTGTGCCAATGGGTCTCAAAGAATTTCAAAGAATATTATGAAAGATGGTCTCAATCCAAATACTGCCAATGTTTCAAAACATTTAACTACAAAATCAAAAAAGACTAAAATCAACTTACCGAGCCTTTCAAATCTATCCAAAACAGTTGGTATGAAATCAAACAAGACTAATAATGCTGGATCTTCGCTCTCAATTCGAGGTGATTCGAGAAAAAATCCCACTTCATCGAATGGTAAGCAATGACTGTCAATAATTTAGAAATGATTTTTATATAATAGTTTCATTTAAATCAATTTATTTAGTGTTTCAAACCCATGAAAATGATAAACATTATGAAGAAGGTTATCCATTTCATTTCAAATCTTCCACAGAATTTCAAATCTCTCTGTCGCACAATCATGGTTATGGTCATGGTCAATATCTTTTGCAAGGTATACAAACACTACCGTGCTCGACTTGATCCGATTTATTTACATGTACCGATATATTATCAGCAACTTTAATATCATTTCAGCAAATATTTTACTGTGTCAGTTAGTTTTAAAGTTATATTATCATAATTTAAGCTCTATTATATATTATGAATATATTTTCAGAATATATATTAGCTTGATTCATAAGCATTATTCTAATTGATTTATGAATGGTTTGTGTAGGCGGCGGATTGGAATCAGTATTCGATGATGAGCACCACTGGCTCCATCATAACAATATTGACATTGACTCAGAGGACTCTGACTGCAGTGATAATTTCATGCTTATTGATGTGGAAGCACTTGAAAAAGACGAACAACATGAAAAGTTTGGTGAAAACAACGACAATTATCAACCTGAAATGGATAGCAGTTCTTTAACAGCTCCTAAAATTAGTCCCATGAAAATTATGACCATTGTACCCTTGCTGAATGATGATTTTCCTAATCCAACAGAATGCTTGTTAACATCTCCATTTTATGGAGATGAGTCTGCAGGAATGATGAGAATAAGCGTGGAAAATGAGAATGGCGTGTTGTTACCATCTCCTTTTCACTCTGTAACACCAGCCAATATGTTTACTGAGACCAATAGCTCTGATGTTATGAATGAGATTGAATCAAAGGATCATTCGAATGGTTGTAAAGCATTCGAATGCGAAAACAGAAATAAATCTTTGTGCGATAATATTTTTGCATCTGATTGTTTGTTGGGCAATAATCAGATCGAAACTATGACCCCTCTGACCGAAAATGAGAAATTCAATCTTTTGAAAGATTCGCATCGATTTGAAGATTTATCATCATTGCAATCTCACTCGTTAGCTGCAGCGATAGCTCATACCGTGCAAGCAACAATGAGTACATCATTATCCATGTCGCACTCATCGGCCTTCCAATCCATTCACAATAATTCAAATAATAATAGTAGTGGCAATTTGCTCAATTTCGGCTATAACTCAGCAAATCAAGATTATAATCCACATAATTTAGATAATTTTCATCCGTATTTTACTCCTGATTCGTATGATTGGACGAATGGGAATGCTTATTCGCACAATAATTATGGGAATTATTTGAATGTCAAGTCGAATGCAAATGCGTTCAATTCATTGTCGATAGTCAGCAATCCAACCACTCCAAGCATTCCGTACTCTACTCCAACTTCCTCGCAAGCGATGGTTTATGATAAATCTTTTAACTTTGATTCTCATCTCATCGATAGTTCCCCTTCCTCAGTTGACTTCATTCTTTAAAACTACAAATTTTTGTTTCAGCAAAAAGAAGAAGCGTTTTCACTGCTGATCTGTGTGATTTCCAAGTATTCTTGTTATCTAAATGATGTACAGTATATGAAAAACTCCTCAGCACATACTATAATTCGAATGGCCTTTTATTTGTTTCATTGAAAAAGAATTAGACTCGATTCTTGTATGTAAATAATAACAATAATTAGCAATAATATTAATGAATAGAGCACATAGACAATCAAAAGCGTATTAAACTTTGGGTCAAATGCCATTTTTGAAGCTCCTCATGTTCGCCTGGCTCGGTGATATTAATAGACATTTAAATCTGCAAATATTCCATAAATATGATTGGATATCAACATACAATTAGCTACTTTTTGATTCGCATTAATTATCTTTTGCAATTCTCGTTTTCAAAATTCACGTTTTCGATTTCTATTTTAAAACTTGATACGTTTTTTGTTGTTTAATTAACTTAATAGTTTACGTTTTCATATATGGAAGGTTTTTGTTTAAAGTTGTTGTAATTTACAAAAAAAATGTGTTCACCAATAGATTCTTCCTAAACCATTTAAATTTCTTCTTACTTCTTAGGTTTTTTCTAATTCATTAATTTAATAAAGTGATATTTATTATCATGACTTTCCCCAGTAGTCAACTGTATATCAACTTAGTCTAATCTAAACAACTATATCTGCTAAGTTATATTTAATCAATTAATCAACTTTCAATTATAATGATTGAGTCGAAGAAGCTAGAGCTTAAGAGGGCTCTCTGTTATGTTTTCTAGCTTGTTTAGTTTTGAACTGGTTTATTCATTCATAGACGATAGACGTAGCAGCCCCGGTCCAAAATCCGGTTGAATTCTGTGGTTGATTTCATATTTATCCACTCATCCAACCTTTTACCATCCAATCGTAATATCAAACATTTACAACATATTTTCAACCAGCAATTTCAAACCAAAAATGGTAAGGATCCGTGGATAATTTCAATTACCACTTGTTATCAATTATCACTTTTTACTTCTTCTTAATTTATTCATCATATTATTGCAGGCACCAAAGAAGGCTGCTGCAGCTCCTGCAAAAGCCGTTAAGGCAAAGAAAACCACAACACCATCTCCTTTATTTCCTTCAAGACCAAAGTCTCTTCGAATTGGTGGCGCTGTTAGAGTAAGGAGTTGTTGTTATATGTTTTTAATATTATATTGATTTATTTATTTTTCACTCCCCTTTATTTGATGAACCATATATAATAGCCCATCTGCTACTCACTTTCTGATTATTGTTTGTTTCTGAATTAATCCAAGCTGCTAACAGTAGTTATTTTATTTTGCTACATATTTATAGCCTAAAGGTCGTGATCTGTCCCGCTTCGTCCGTTGGCCACGATATGTGAGGATACAAAGACAAAAGAAGGTACAATCTAACTCTAACATACCATTTTAATTTCAATTAGTTTGCGCTGGACAATTATAATTAGATTAGAGTGTTTATATTTTTTATATTGTATTTGATGGCTCTATTATCTTCAATTTCATATTGTATGTTTTCTCATCCCCTGATTGTGTAGATTCTTCTTCAACGTCTCAAAGTTCCTCCTGCTATCCACCAATTTACTAAAACACTCGATAAGAACCACGCTGCTGACTTGTTCAAGCTATTGTTAAAGTATCAACCTGAGACAAAAGAAGCAAAAGAAGCTCGTCTTGGTGGAAAAGCCAAAGCAATCCTTAAAAACGAGAATCCTGCTGCCAGTCCAGCTCCAGCAACTCTTAAATATGGCTTGAAGCACGTAACTACTTTGATTGAGCAAAAGAAAGCCAAGCTTGTGGTTATCGCTCATGATGTCGATCCAATTGAATTAGTGGTCTGGCTTCCTGCTCTTTGCAGAAAAATGGACGTTCCTTTTGCCATCGTTAAAGGAAAGGCTCGTCTTGGTACATTAACCCACAAGAAAAACACCGCTGTTTTAGCGCTTACTAAGGTGAACAAGGAAGATGAAGGCAAATTAAATACACTTGCTGAAAGCTTCAAATCACAATTCAATGAAAATGTTGAACGTAAATGGGGCGGTGGCTTGATGGGTCTTAAGACTCAAGCCAAACTTGACAAACGTAAACAACAACTTGAAGCTGAGAAAGCTAAGAAACTTGAAGCTGCTAATCGATAAATGATTTATTAACAATGGTTTGAAATTGGTTGGAATGTAATTAACTAAAGTTATCATTAATCATAATGCAAAGATTTGTTTCTTCGTGTGGATACTATGTTGATGTTGAAATATTATCATTATCAAGGATAAATAATAGTTAAATGGCTGAAAGTTAAACTCTTTGAAGCACATTAGATATTTCATCTCACGCATCATTATGTATACATATTAGTAGAGAAGTGAGGTTTGAGTAATTTGTGTGTTTTTTTAATTAGTCCCAACAATGCAATATAGACTTCTCTCAAGTGGGTAACCGATTAGAATGATGCATATAAATTAACTATTCGACACTTGATGATACCGGCAGGGATAAGGTGATAACTTTAGTTTAGAACTCGATTCGAACAATACTTTTTGACAATAACTTGATTTTAGTAGAGATGTCCGCTCTCTTATTTTCATTCTAAATCGAACCATTTATTTCTAATCGGTAACCCATTGTTTGATACATGAAAATTAAGAGTTTTCAGTTAAGCTCGCTGGTAGTTTGATGTCGCAAGTTATATAATAGAGATATTCTCGAGATTGAATGAAAATAAATCGCACAAGCCTTGGTCAGTTACACCACATTCTTGCAATTCAATAGACCAAAGTGTAGGAGGAAATAACCCATGCAAGTGAAACGCTTTCAATAATGAATTTTAAACGTTTGAAATTAATAATTTTGTGAATCGGAAAACAAGCGAAACATGATCCAAACAATCTATGAAGCTGAGTCTAAGTGGGGAAATTGGTTCATGGATCTACTTATTAACTTAACATGAGTTAAATTGATTGAAAATATAAGTCTTAAGAAATCGTAATATCATTCAATAAGATACACAATTTTATTTTTTAAGAGTTTGAGGACAAGCTATTCAATTATTATCAGAATACAAACAATATTTAATTCAACTAAACGATTCAATCTCATAAATATCATTTCCAACCATACCACGACAACGGAACAAAGATAAGTGAGTAGTATATTCGTTATGATCAAATCAATGCTAAGATCAATCACTAAAGATAAACCCAGACGTAAATACTCTCTAATTGTGAGTGACGTTAAATTTACGCTAATTAGCGCTAAACTTTCGAATAAACGATCAGTTAAAACCGATGTTTGGTAGCCTCAACAAGTAATTTAAGTAAAAAAATGCGTCTGACTGTTGTTTCTAAATCTTTGCAAGCGAACGAATAAGTAAGGATCGGATTGTAAGATAATCAACTAAGAGGTTCCATACCAAAGATTTGACGTTTAAATAGTGTTTCAAAAAATTGGTAAAAAGGAGGCTTCATATCTAGTCAATTTTAACGATGAGACATTTACAAATATTTCCCAGCAATAACCGACGATTGAATTAACTTAATCCGTATCCACATTCGCAAGAGCATCAATTTAGAGGAATGCTGTGAGTATCATATCAGCAACAACAAAAACAGCTGCAGAAGGTATTTGAGAACTGTTATAAGCTATGAAACCATTGAATTAATAATCTCCACATTATGTATTGAGAGCTGATGGCTACCTAACCAGGATAACAAGCCAGCAGATACTCAAACAAATTCATTATTTGGAATCTGTATTATGACAACGACTGATTACATTTGTGACATAATCTATTAACCGAATTCTTCAGATACTCTCCATTACATGATATAACCTTAAAAAATAGCCATTCCAGATTCCAGAAGCAAATTGTGATATACTGTAAACTGTAAATAATCTGGAAACAAAGAAATACATACAGTGCAAAAAATAATCGATACGAAGGAAATTAAAACCATCGATGGACTGAAAGAGTATTAAATTGGAAATTGGCCTTTATACTTATTGCGGTTTTCGGTTCAGGATGAATTACTGGAAGTGAATGTTGCAATTTTCGTAATGAGTAACTTATATTTTAAAATCACACATTTTTAAGTATTATAATTGAATTACTCGGGAAGATTTCAAAGATATTTCAAATACTAACTTTAGGCAATAAATAAAGCTTTCTAAAAGGTTCGAATCTTCATTTTAAAAAAAATGAATGAATGAATGAATTAATAGAGCAAATTAAATGAATGAATGAATGAATTAGTAAAAATTAACGGAGCAAATCAAAAAGGTGCAACTAGACAAGAGGAAAAAGCTACAAAACATAACAAGGAGCCCTCT
>VKHH01007286.1:0-11514 GCA_015144975.1 Epipyxis sp. PR26KG | reverse complement strand
AATAATAATAATAATAACAATAATAATAATAACAATAATAATAATAATAATAATAATAATAATAATAATAATAGTAACAATAATAGTAATAATAATAACAATAATAATAATAATAATAATAATAATAATAATAATGTTTGTATATCATAAAATATTATGTATTTGATTTTAGGTGAATATAGTGACTCATCAAAGAAGATAAGCTTTTGTGAAGTGAATACACAAGATTATTTAACAAATAATAATAATCATGATTTTTCTTCAAAACATCATGAATTACTTATTCGAAATGCTATTTTAGAAGAAATGATTAAAAATTTACAAAAAGAAAATGAAGAATTAAAAAATTCATTAAAATAGTGATAATTTTGATCACGGTGCAAGGCGTCGAGCTTAAGAGGGCTCCTTGTTATGTTTTTTAGCTTTTTCCTCTTGTTTAGTTGAACCGTTTTGATTTGCTCAGGCCACTCCTTATAGCCAAACCACCCGAAAAAATAAGAACCAGAAAAAGAATTCATTTTGTATTTTTTTCTGGTTGGACATTTTCCCACCTTATAGAACCAGATATTTATTTGATACATAAATTTAATTGAAGTGATTTTTCTTAACTTTTTAAAACTTTTAATACAATTCTAAGTTCAAAATAAAATAATAAACTCTGTTATAAAAATTTGACCATCAGCACGATGAGTAGCAGTAGTATCGCAGATCCAATGGAAATATCATTTACATTGAATATGATGAGTAGACAATTAACAGTAGCAACACTTAAAACAGAAATTTAATTCTGGTTGAATTTTTTTTCGGGTGCCTATTAATTCATTCATTCATTCATTCATAATGTGAGATGTGATGATGTAAATTATACCAGAAAACTTTATTAGCTTGTATCAAAGTTTATTGATGATTGATAATGGCTTCTTTAACAAAATTACTGAACCAAATAGAAATCAAGTTAGTTGAATATTAAGCAAATATTATGTTTCAATATTCAGATATTCAGCCACTTTGTACACGTGTTTGCTGGAAATAGAAATTGAATGTACATAGGAGGCTAAAATACCAAGAACTAATCTGGGGATACTATCGTATTACTGTACAAATACAATTTGATGTGTAAGTACAAGTATTTCCTATTTCCTACACAGACTGTTTAAGATATTATTTTGTGAAGATAAACTGAAAACTGAATTATTTTCAACTTTGCATTATTTTTCTTATTGCTACAACACCAGCAGAACAGTAATAGTTTATTTTTTGGAATGATGGATAAGAACGAAGAAAACTTGTCGACTTGGGTGGTTTGTGGACTTCCTGGTACAGGAAAATCAACTTTGATTAATATACTAACTGACAATAGTTTACCCACTGGTAATACTTCAGCACCAGTAACATCATTTCAACAAGCAATGGAGATTGCTCAAAGACCCCTAAAAGGATCTGAGAGATGGGGTCTACAAGAATTTGGTTTTTGTGATTCTGAAGGTATTGGAGCTGCGTCAAATAATAATCTACGATCAATTGAAGAATCACTTGTTCCAACATTTTCTCGTTTGATAATGGGCGCCGCTGGTGTTATCTTCTGTATGAGAGCCTGTGAGAGACTTTTGATTCAAGATGTTCTATTTGCTAAATCCATTTTTGACCAATGTGGAGATGGTGTCCCCATTATTATATGCATGACAAAGTACGACACAAAGATTGTTGAAGCAAACCCTCCTGGTCAATATGATCTATCTATGTGCAAACCTTATGTTCGTCAATGGGCACATGATAATATGAATTATATGTTGCAAGTATTAGGTATAAATTTTAATGAAAGGTTGTTATCCGTCGTGATGTGCAGTGGAGAGTCTATTGATTTGGATAATTTGCCCACTTTGATCAAATCGTTCAGTCGATTTTGTCATACCGATGAACTTGACTCTAAGCGTTTGAAGGCGAATATTGATTCCCCGCGTACTTATGTGGATGATGAAACTTTTGGTAGGGCTTGGGCTGCTGGGTGGAAATCTGTGAAAGAGTTAGCTTTATCTCCATGGTTTCAATTCGCGGTTAAATCAATCCTAGGAGTTACTGGATATGATCCGAACCAGATTAACGTAGTACTGGATGCTCTTAGTGAGTTTTTCAAGTCTGTCGGTTAACCAGCAAAAATGACTCTAAGTTTCGTTTGGAACGACATCACGTTTATGTTATTTTATGACGGTTTGTTCAATTTCTTGCATTGAAATGTAACCATTAATGAAATAACTTCTCCGTTGAATTTCCCTTTTTTGTTTTCAGTAGTAGTATAGGTAATATAAATAAAAATCAATTGTAAAGCAGTAGTATCTAATATTATGATAATAATTATCATATAAATAATACTTTGCTTAGTATTATTATGAAAAAGAGTATGTATTATTATTGAGTTCTTGCAAGAAAATGCTTTGGAATTGTTTGAATACTAATTTTACTATTTTTATTTTTGTGTATTTCTGGTAGCAACTGTTGATATTCTGTTAATACTTAGCATATACTAATTACATTTTAAGCTGACATGTATCATCAAATCTTGATTATAATGAACTTAATTATTTGCGTTGCTACTTAAATGGAATAATGTCATCATAATTTATCGTGTCTCTTATATACATAAATATACAACAATAACATATGATTCTTTTAGGGAATTTGAGGGTAACTCTATAAAGAAGATTTGATTATTAGAGGTGAATTAACCACAGAATTAAATAATATAGAGCATATTATTTATGATTAACTTGGAAATTATCTCATAGATCTTTACTTTTTTTTCAACTGATCTATTCTTAATATAATTATTAATGAATTATTTGGAATTGTAAAAACCCCCGCCCCGTTTGCGCGCTATATTTATATATATATTATATATAATATAGCGCACAAACGGGGTGGGGTGGGGGCGCGCAAACGGGGTGGGGTGGGGTTCAGGAATGCTCATAACTCTCATTTCACAACGATTCATAATTATTTTGTATATTTTCATGTTTGCTATTATATATATCCTTTGTATTTATCTATTTCTTACTAGTTTTTGAAAGTTAATAATAAATAAAAAAAATAAAAAATAAATAAAAAAATAATCAATAATAATAATCAATATTTTCAAAATTCATAATACATTTATAATAACAACAACAATTCAAATATATAATGAAAAAACCATATAGCATATGCATTATAATCCAAGTTATTTGGGTAAAGAAGAAAACGATGCAATTATTTTTGACGAAATTAATGGACAATAAAAATGAATGAATAAAAAATTATTCGGTTAAATTTTTATTTAATTATTTGATTATGATTATTACATCATTCCCATTCGAGAATGATTGCTCATTCTTCCTCCACCACGACCACCTTTAGTATCAGATCGTGCTAATGCATTATTTCCAACTATTTTTAATGTTTTATCATTATTATTATTATTAGAATTATTCGAATCGCCATTTGAAGTAGTCACAAATGCTGCTAATCCTAATTGTTGAAAATGTTTCAATTTGTTTGCTTCGTGTTCTATTTCTTCTGCACTTTTTTCCTTTTGTTTCTTTAGTAAATCCTATAATAATAGTTATAATGATATGTATTAGCGATTTTGTAAATATAATACACATAATTATTTTTCACAAACAATTATTATACTTATATTATTATTATTATTATTATTATTATTATTATTATTATTATTATTATTATTATTATTATTATTATTATTATTATTATACACTTACTCGCTGGACATCAATCATACTCATACGATGAATGGCTTTAGCTTTCGTTGATCCCGTTATCATTACGACATCATTATTATCATTATTATTATCATTGTTATTATCATTATTATCATTATTATCATCATTATTAAATTCTGAAGTAACTGAAGATTGATTATCTTCTAAAATTGAGGCATCACTTGTATTTGATTGTTCATTGCCATTAGCCTGCTGTGCTTGATTTGATTGACCATATTCAAATGTCATTCTTGTGGCTGGGTATGGATCATTTACAGTCATATTATCTGTACTATGCGTTGTTAAACTAGCACCACTAATAATCGACATTTCGAAGGGTTCAACACTTGGATCAGTATAACCATCTTCAATAATCTTACTATTATTATTTCCATTATTATTACTGTTATTATTATGGTTATTATTTATATCAAGTTGATTATTTCCATTATCATCAGCATTAACTGACGTACTATTTACTGCCTTGATAATATCACTATTTTCATTCTTTTCATTATTATCATTATTATTCTCTTCATGTTCATTTAAGATATTGCTTTGATTTTCACCAACCAACACATCAACTGTTATATCACTTATAATTGATTCACAATCCATACTACTTCTTACCCTTGTAGGTGAAGTTGAATTATTATCCTTTTTATTGATCAAATTATTTGATGAAGCATCCAATTTAATACTCGAATTATCAGTATTTTCAATCTTATTTTCTTCAATATTACTGTTATTATTGTCATTATTATTATTATTATTATTACTGTTATTATTGTCATTATTATTATTATTATTATTATTATTATTATTATTATTATTATTATTGTCATTATTATTATTATTGTCACTATTATTATTATTATTATTATTATCATTATTATTATTATCATTATTATTATAATTATTGTTATTATTATTATTATTATTGTCATTATTATTACTTTTATTATTATTACTATTATTACTATTATCATTATTACTATTTCTGACAATTGAGAAGCGAGGACTAATATTTTTAAATGCTGTTGTTACTACTGTTGCTTTCCCTAATTGTTGGAAATGACGAAGTTTATTTGCTTCATGCGCAAGTTCTTCAGGTGATTTATTTGGTTTGAATGGAGCCTATAAAATATTCAACATAATTATTGTTATTATTATTATCATCATCATCATCGTATTCATTCATTATGTCTTACCCCTCCTGATTTCCATAAATCAGATTTACTTGTAAATTTTGGAGATTCTATATTGAGATCAGGTGATATTTCAGTTTCAATCATTTTTGCTTCATCATCAAAATTGTTCATTAGTTGTTTTTCTTCATTATTTGAATTTAGTATCAAATCAAAATCATCAATTTGACTTGTCTGATTATCATTATTATTTTCAACAAAAATGACTTTGTCAGTTCGACCAATAGTTTCTGCAGAATAATTTCTCATAATATTTTGTGGAGATGAAGTTTCTAGTTTATCATTATTGACATAATTATTAATTTTATTATGATCATCAACAGTAGCTAATGCCTGTCTATTAATTATGTTCACTTCAGTTTTATTGATTAGCAACCGATTCGCTTGCTCTTCATCTATAATATCCATCATACAAATTAAGACTAAAAATGGATTGACAAAATAATTTGTTACCTTCTTGTAATAATTGAATTTCAATTATTGGTTCCGTCGCCATACTTGATTCTGTTCCAACAATTGTATCAGAATCAGCAATAATACCATCTTCATCAAGTGCACTTGCCACATCACTTTCATTTTCATTATTTTTTTCTTCATTATAATGAAAACTTGCAAATGATTTCAATTGATGTTTGTTGATTTTAGTGTCATCATCAAAACTAAAGTTTTGTAAACTTTTTCGTTTACTAAGATTCGGTGAATTGAGAGACAAAGGATTTTGTTTGTTATTATCTAATCTCATACTATTTATTTTTGTTAATAATTGCTCTGATGTGTTCTGACACGTTGGACTACCAATTTTGTTGTTATTTCCGATGGTAGGGGACGCAATCGATGAAGAACCAAAAGTATTTGGTGAATCAAAACCGGATTTAGTTTCATTTTTTGAATGATTAATGACTAATTCAAGATTCTTAGATGTTTTGCCAGCCAGCGATGGATTTTCTTCCAAAACAATATTATTCTGTTGCTTTGTTGTGCTCTTCTTAGGACTTTTATTACTAGCGGTTACTGTTGAAGTTGACGGTTTGGCAAGAAAGCATCCCATTTCAAATTAATAATCCAAAAGCTCGCAAAACAATTCGAATTATTAAAAAATATCAATAAATTATTTAGGAGACTGTAATGTGTAGATTGGTAGATTGTAAGGTTTGATAATTGAGGTAATGATGATGAATATAATAATATAATAATTTTTAATCTCGAATTGGTATCTTCGCTAGACCAAAATAATAAACTTCTAGAACGGCAAAGGGACACGCTGATATCAGTATAAAGCGCAGATATCGTTGACACCTTGTTGTTACTTTGTGTATGTGTTATTATTACAGCATATATTATCGACAAGAAAAAAACGTAAAAGGGGCTTTGATTTTATCCGTTGGAGAAAACGCACGCCCAAGATCTTCATTAATTTATCAAGAGCATCTTTCATCCACCAATCCACCAAGAAGGATCGACTGTTCAGCAGCAAATTTATTAGTTTTATTTATATTTCTGTACAATATTTCATAATTTTAGCTGTAAGTTAGTCGTATAATTCGTAGTATAAGTAATTGTGCAAACGTACAGTACATTAAAATCATCTTGTCATGTACAAATCTCAACAAGAAGCCCTTTACCAAGCAACCAATCAAGGTATAATTGCTATACGTCAAGCGGAACTTAGTTATTATGTTGGATTAAACAGTGCTTTGGGTACACAGGTATAAACTTGCAAAAAATTTCTCGTCGTCTGAAAACCAATAGCAATTTAATAATTGAATTTTTATTTTCGATCAGGCAGCATTGATTGGAGGCTTTACATACAGCATTTTCACACAAAACACCCCCAATGCAAAATATGAATATCCGAATGTGATGATTGATATATATTGGGTTTTATCTGTCATAGCAATTGCATCTTCAGTGCATGTGATCATAACAACCATGTTATTACAGGTTTGTTTTATTAAATGTTATTAAATTTGATTGCCCAATTGTCTAATTTGTATTTCAATGTTTCCTGTTGTCATATGATTCTTTTTATCCACAATTTCTTCAGTGGTTTGATAGTTATGTTGACACTTACAAGAATTTCTTGCTATTGAAGTTTCAAAACTAGTGAAACTACTACCGAACAAAGCCATTCCCAAACAATAGCTTACATTCTATTACTAGTTATAAAACGTTATAAATATTCTCTTCTTAGTATAATGTAATAAGCTGTATGTTTTAATACTATTGCATATTAAATTCAAGGTAATGGGGCCAGGATTGGCACTAAATGGACCATTAGGTTCAATGGTTAAAGCAACCGAAGCAATGAGGTCTGAGCAAGATCATGTTATTATTGCTTTTGCAATTATGATTTTTGGATTTGCTAGTTCGACTATGATTGTATTTTGGGTTGTAATGGACTACATTCCTGCAGCAGCAAGTTCAGTTCTATTTATGTTTGCTGCGAGATGTTGGTATTTTTATAGGTAGCTAAATATTAAAAATAAATCTGTAATTTATAATAATAATAACTTTTATTATCAAAATTATAGCCGTCGAATCTTTCTAAAACTAGATTATGATAAGACCAGCATATCATGGCATGATCAATCAGATGATCGCGATCCTTTCCGTAGATCATCCATGGGTCCAACAATAGATGTTGACTTATCGAAGCTACAGCAAACAACCAACAATCACAATAATAATAGTAATATTAATGTAAACGAACAATCAACAAATCGTTCAAGCACACTATTAAATAAGTTTTTCAAATCGAAAACAAATGATAATCAAGATTTATCATCGCATAGTGTCAATCAAATTCAATTAAATTCAATGGAAGTGAATTCTCCAATTATTACTCAGTCTTCCTCTCATTCGCCTACATCCAATCATAGTGTCAAAAGTATTTTATCTGCTAGTAATGGAAATTCACAATTAAATACTAGTGTAGCAATGGAAGGTTATTTAACAAAAAGAAATCGACAGAATAGTAGTTCAAGAGTCAATTGGGATCGAAGATATTTCATTTTAAATAATTATGGTTATATTTATTATTATAAATCAAGACAGGTAAGCACCTGCTATTTTATAGCCGTAATTATAATAATTTATATTATCAATAATAATGGATTGACATTCTCTTCACCAATCAGATTATATTGCTTCAATTGTTTCAGACACTAATTTATATAATCTAACATATACAAAAAAAAAAAAACTGAAATTTGTATTTTGACGATAACAAACTGTTAATAAAATTTACACTTGAAATTATTTTGTCATTTTCATTGTTTGTTTCTATTCAAAAGTATTTTATATTTATATTGGATGAAAGGAATGAAGTCACAATTATATTGATAATATTTCTACTTATACTTATAGCTAATCAAAATAGTAATTATAATTATTATTTTGTATTTTTTTAGTATTTTCGAGAGAATCCTTCTAATCCTATTAAAGAGCGTCCAATAGATCTCAAAGACTTTATAGTATCAATTGCTAATAATGATACAATAATTGATGATAGCACTAATACGATTGATACTGACTCAGTAACTGGTAGTGAAGTTGCTGAATCAGTTGGAGGAACTATGATAACAAGTGTAACAAATCGAACGATGATACAATCAATATTTTCTAATAAAACATCAGTAGTCATTCCAACCTTTATGATGATATTATCACCATCTGATGAAGCGAATCGTACATGGTACTTGAAATGTGATACAGAAGAGGAATTGACATTGTGGTTAGATACTATGAAACAAATCTCACCAGATTCTTTTAAAAACAATTAATTTTTTTCTTCATATCTAATAATTATTATTGTGAATAAAAATGGGTTTATATAAATTATCATATTTAAATCCTTCAGTTTCAAACCCGTTTTATTTCTTTAATTATTTGAAGCAGAAGAATTATTTTTTATAACATGTCATGAATAATGAGAAATTAAACAATAATAATAATATAAACAATAATAATAATATAATATTATTATTATTAACATATTATGAATAATAATAATAATAATAATAATAACAATAATAATAATAATAATAATATAATATAATATAATATTATTAACAGTAAATAAATATTAAATAATTTTATAAAATTTTGAAGTCATCATGTGTCTTTTTATCTTTTTTTTTATTTTTTTAAGCATTTCAATTTATAATATTATATTTTACTGTCATTTAATTTAACACACTTAACACAGAATCGACAACTTGTTGATGCAACACACATAATGTGCTCAATATTTTATAAAAATAGTATGAGTATATGCAAATAGTCTTAAGCGCCATAATTATATTTATTTTATATTTTTCAAAACAAACTTTATACACAATCGAATGGTAGATTATATAATAATTACTTATCCAAATAATAATAATATTTAAAATAAATAATAATAGTTGCTATTATTTTCATATTATTATTGTGTTGTTTCTACTGATAAGAAGAATAGAGTTCCGAAAAGTTACAAGTTATCAAGTTATTATTATGTTCGTTGTATCGTAAAACATTTTACTTTTACATTATTATTATATCTCCCTTGCTTCGTCCCATAATAACAGTCTTGTAGGCAGAATGTTATTATTATGAAAAAACTTCTTCAACGTAACCGTTTTCAAAAAATGAGATTTCATTTGATTGTACTTGAAACAGAAGATAGAGAGTCCAGCACGGTGGTGAAATGAATAAAATCCAACTGAAGAAGTTAGTAGTCTTTCTGAATATTATTATTATATGACTGAGTAGGTATTTATTTTATGTTTATTTTGACCATCCATAGAATTTCAAAGAAGACCTAAAGAGTGTATTATGGGTAAATAGGAGGTAAGAACAATATGAATTTTAGAAGCAAAAAAATCTGAAATTTTAATGCTAATAAATTAAAAATATTTTAAATGAAATATTTTAAAATAAATTAAAATCTATTGCAGGCCAATATTTCATAAGAATAGTTTTATTATTATCATGTAAAATAATATTTATCATATTATATAAAAGTTGATAATATGGTTACGTTTCATGACACAACTACTCCCATAGTTTAGAACAAATATAAGTATGAACTTTTTTGTGAGCCCGTCATCGTCATCTAAAGAGCGAACTGTATATCCCCGCCATCATCCACATATATCCAGGTGTTGACACCATTTATGGTCCGGCCCCCCGATTAAATGATTAACTCATCACCCACCAGCCAGCAGGTATAGATTCGCACCCGGGTCACATTTTTTTGTCGAAAGAATAATTAATATTTCATGTGCTGACCATTTGACTAATTCCGGCAGTGTCAATAATAACTTACAAGAAAGTTGACTTTCTGGAGGATGTTTCAAAACATTCTTCTATAACCACAATGCTGATCTTCCTTCCAAACTACCAATATCTAAAAAGTTAAAAGCAACTTTATCGTTGTTATAGTGAAAAAATTCGGTCCATTTGGCACAACAGTGGCACTGTTATTATTGGAGAAGTAGTCCACCGTAAATATCTTCTCCAACTCGCCATTTTTATCAACAATGGTGGCGTAATTAGCAATCACTGCTATAATAAGAAATAATAAAACAGCACGACGCATTAATAAAAGCCATATTTATTATTTCCTTGATGTGTATCTCAATATCTCAACATTCTTACTTCTTTATACTTATACATGTGTTGATGTGTTGAAAAAAATATATAAATTTAACGTAAAAATATAATCAAATTTCCACAAAAACAGCTCATCAAATAAATAAATTCGTAAAATAATAAATTAATTAACAAAACACCCGTATACTACATACTTGTTGTGCATTCAAATTTATGTGTTAAGTAGAATAACACATAGTACAACAATATCGGATATGTGAATGAAATAATGTGCAATTAATTTTTTTTAATTCATTAATTCATTAATCCATTTATTCATTAATTCATTAATTCATAATTCATTAATTCATCATTAATCCATTAATTCATAATTCATTAATTCATAATTCATTAATTCATTTATTCATTAATTCATTAATTCATTAATCCATTAATTTATTATATAGACAATAAAATTATAATGCTGCTGCTTTAAATAATATTTCCGAGAAATTTGGATGTAAATAAGCACTCAACTTGATAATAATAATGTTTTATATTTTTAATATAAAAATGTAAGATTTTTAAAATAAGAATCATAATACAAATCAAATTATTTTATTGAAAAAAAAAAATTAAAAAAAATTAAAACTTATTTAATTAATTATAATTAACAAAAGAAATAATATAAATTCGAGGAAATTATTCCATACAATAATGCTTATCAATCAATTAGCAACAAATATAAAAAACAATAAAAAGTAATAATAATCATATGAAATCCAATCAAAAAAATAACAAACTGTTCCTTTCTGATTCATATTATTAATTATTATTTACAAATTATCAAAAAATACGCTTTTTCTGGCTCATTATTATTGATTTATATCATAATTACAAGCACCGGGAAAGTGCGTTTAGTATTTTTTAAGTAGAAAATACTGAAACGGCTGACGGTCGAAAATATAAAACAAATA
>VKHH01007285.1:0-11539 GCA_015144975.1 Epipyxis sp. PR26KG | reverse complement strand
AACCGCAGGTCTCAGGCCTTTGCTTGCAGGTCTTTGCGCCGCTCTTCGCCACTAAAATTGGGGTCCGCCCTGCGGCGGCGATCTGGACCAAAATATTGCTTACTCTTCACAAAGTTGCGCGGCCTATTCACGATCAGCGACAAGCGCTCCATCAAGCCTTTCGCGGTGACAGGCTTCACCAAGAATTCGTTTACACCCGCGTCACGCGCGGCATTTACTCGAGACCGCTCTGAATGGCCGGTAATCATGATGATTGGAAGGAAGTGGTTCGGGCTATTTTCGTTCGTGCGGACCATTCTGGTAAATTCAACACCATCCATCAATGGCATAGCAAGGTCGACCAATAGCAAGTCTACGAAACTCGACTTCATGTACTCAAACGCTTCCAAAGGGTCTGAGGCTTCCTTGATATCACTCACGCCTGCAGCGCGCAGCAATTCTTTCAAAATCCCCCGCATGTGCTGATTATCATCGACAATCAGTATCGTTATGGGAATCGAAGTTGATGCAGCCAAAGCAAAGGTTCTCCAAGATCGAAAATTGATACCCGAAGAAATATTTAGCGCAAGTGTACGAGTTCAGAAACCGAAAAGTAATTCAGTTTCAAGAGTCTCAAGTGGTCAAAAATGATGAACTGTTCACAAGCCCAAGGCGCGAGCAGTTGCGACAGTCAAACTACCTTGCCCCGGAAGGCCATTGGCACGCTGGAAAGCAGCTAGTGCTTGTTTGGTCTTTGGACCGATAAGGCCGTCGATTGGACCGCTATAGTATTTTCTCGCCGCCAAAGCGCTTTGAACAGCCTGAATGGAGTGCCGCCCTTCTGGTGTATCAACACACACAACCGGCACCCACTCATAGCGCTCTGGCGTTACTTCAACTTGGCGCTGCAAGATGCCCGTGCGGGCCTCCACTTTGGTGCGGATCTCGCGAGCTGGCTGAACCAAGGTCTGGATTTTCACATCCTTACTCTCGGCTTTTACATAGACCTCGCGGACGGCGGGAGCCGTAACAAGGAAACGCCGCTCGATGGTTTCCTCAACCGCAGGAACGTGCTCACGTGTGACCTGCGCTGGCGTGATTTGGACTTCACGCTGCATCACAGCGGTCTTGGCTGGTTCTTCAACCAAGCAAAAAACTTCGCCCGTGGCCGCATCAATGCGGCGCACTTCTGAGCCCTTGCTACCGGGACGCCAAACAAGTCGTGGCTCGCGGATCACCACTGTTACGGGACTTGTTCCAATCACGGCCGGGGAAGCACGCAAGCGCTCATGGGCAGGACGAACAACGATGTTCTGCTGTTCAGTCCGGAAGGTTGGTGGGGTTACGACATAATCTTTGTATGCATCGCTGATCGGGATGCTTTTAATCTCACTTTTAAAAACAGGATCGCTAACCTGCACACTTTCGTGCGCATCGCGGATGACTACCGGCACGGCTTCCGTGCGATAACCAGCTTGAACGAGCACGCGCGCAAAGCATTGGCCGGGTTTGGCATGGGGCGGCATTTGCAAATCCAGCGGCTGTTGTGCCGTTGCCAGCGTGGGGACCAGCAAGCATGCCGACAAGGACCAAAGGGCGATGCGTTTCATAGTTGCGACCTTACAAACGTGACTGGATTTGATTAGACAGATATTCAACAGATGGTTACCCAAAGCAGGAAGTCATTTTGAATTTATAAAGTCAATAAAAATCATGTATATACATGGTAATGGCGTAATACTTACCTCAATCTTCGCTTTAATGGCGAATAAAGCGCTTAGTCATGACGCTTCGCTGGCAGATTGATTGACCTCTTTCACTTCTTGACAGACCGCAAATCTGAATAGCGCTTAGCCTGCAGACCACCGTCCCCTCCAGCTTGAACCGTAAGCGCAAAAGCGCCTAAGCTCTCTTGGCAAAACAGGTGGGCATTATGGTCGATACGGCAGCAGTGATTTGGGATTTTGGCGGGGTCTTAACCTCGTCGCCGTTTGAAGCCTTCGCGCGGTATGAGCGGCAACACGGATTGCCCGAGAACTTCATTCGCCAAGTTAACAGCGTAAACCCCGATACCAATGCTTGGGCATTGTTTGAGCGGGCAGAGATTGATGCAGCGACTTTTGACGCTTTGTTCACGGCAGAAAGCACGGCACTGGGGCACAAAGTCGCTGGCCGCGATGTCCTAGCCTTGCTGGCCGGCGACTTGCGCCCGGGTGCTATCGCCGCCCTGAAGACGTTGAAAGGCACCTATCGCTTGGGGTGCATCACCAATAATGTGCCCGTTGGCCATGGTGCAGGCATGGCGGGAACCCAAGAAAAGGCTCAAGCGGTTGGCGCGGTTATGGCTGTCTTTGATCACGTCATTGAAAGTTCAAAGATCGGGATCCGCAAGCCCGATCCCCGCATCTATCAGTTGATGTGCGAAACGCTTCAGGTTGACCCTTCGACTTGTATCTATTTGGACGACTTGGGGATCAATCTAAAACCCGCTAAAGCCATGGGGATGCGCACGATCAAAGTGACCTCTGAGGCGCAATTACTAGAAGAGCTTGGTGCGCTTTTAGGGCGCACATGGGATTAGTGCGCAACTGTGATCCATTAGGATCAAAGCGCGTCTTATGCTGAACAGGAGCCACCACCCAGCACGCAGAATTTGGCGCAATGGGGATGGTTCAAACGCACCGGTCCAAGGCTTCCCGCTAAAGTCTCGCCCATTTCAAACTCAGGTTCATACGGCAGGAGGGTGCAGGGCAAAACAACCGGCGCATCGGCACCTTTGCGTTTAACGATCATACGAGAACTCGCGCACATCAGACCCTTCGGGTCGACTCCTAATATCCCCCAACATGCTGGTGTAATTTCTGGCACATCGACGCGCGCATCCATCTCCGGGAACAGAACAAGCGATAAGGGTTTTTCGACGTCGATCGGCCAATTTCGCTCAGCAACCAAATCCCGAAAGCCTGCCTCACTGGCTTCTTGGCTTTCGCCCCACAAGGTGCGCCCAGCAATGGCCAGCTTTGCCCCTTGGGTTGCCAGCCAATCCAGACCCAGACACGTCTCATCAAAACCACCCTCGCCGCGCTCTTGATCATGGAAGGTGGCGCTCCAATGATCGAGGCTGACGCGAAACGTCAATTGGTCGCCAAAACTGGCAATCAAGCCTTTGATCCCTTCCTGCACGCGCGGGCGCATCATCGGCCGCATGGCATTTGTCAGAACAAGCACTGAATGCCCGCGCTGTAACGCGATGGTCAGAATTTCGAGGATGTCGGGGTTGAGGAAAGGCTCTCCGCCCGTAAAGCCAATTTCGATGGACCCGGGCTGCAACTCTGCTAACTCGTCCAAAAAGGGCACGACGTCCTGAGGCGTTAGATAAACTAAGCGGTCGTTGGTGGGCGAGCTTTCGATATAGCAATTGATACACGTGATGTTGCACAAGGTCCCGGTATTGAACCAAAGCGTTTGAAAGCCATCAAAGGCCACAAAGGCCCGCTCTTCCCCCTTCGCAGTGCGTAAAGGGTCTTGGAATTTCAAAGGAGATAGCGTGGCTTGCATGAATGTATCCGTTGGCTCAAGAGCTCCCAACCTATGGCATAGGTTGGGTCATTCAAGCCATCACCTGCCGAACAATTGCCTCAGCGAGGTGCTGTCGCGGGAACCGCCAAGGCACCCGGACGACGGGGATCAGCGGCACCAAGATAGAGGCCATTTTCAATCATGATGGATTGAGCACTGCCCATAGTCTCATCCGATGTCACTTTATGGCCCATGCGCTCCAGTAAGGCGACCGTGTCTGGATTAAAGTTTGGCTCCACCCGCAATGTGTCGGTCCAACCCTGATAAATGCGCGGCTGGTGTGTCGCCTCGTCAATATTCAACTTGAAATCGATCACGTTGACGATGAGTTGGGTAACTGTGGTGATGATGGTGCTGCCACCTGGCGTCCCTACCACCAGCCAAGGCTTGCCATCCTTATAGGCAATCGTCGGCATCATAGTCGACAACATGCGTTTGCCCGGTGCCATGGCGTTCAGGGGCGGCTCTGTACCATTCTTTTGTGCCTCAAACGCCCCTTCATGGTCGAAGTTATTCATCTGATTGTTCAAAAGAATGCCAGTGCCCTCAATCATGACACCAGAGCCAAAGTCGGCCCCTAAGGTATAGGTGGTGCTGACGACATTTCCTTGCGCATCCGCCACAGAGTAGTGCGTGGTTGAAGGGCTCTCAAACCGCATTGGATCACCAACCTTCAGCTTTTTGGCTTGAGAGGCTTTGTTGGGGTCAATGCTCTTGGCCCGCTCTTGGCCATAAGCTTTAGAGATAAATCCTTTTACCGGGGCTTTGACGAAATCGGTGTCACCCAGAACCTCTGTGCGATCAATATACGCCCGCTTCATCGCCTCTGACATCAAATGCAGCGAACGGGCAGAGCCGGCGCCTGTAGCCTTGAGGTCAAAATTCTCAAGCATATTGAGGATGTTGAGCATGGTGGCCCCGCCAGCACTGGCTGGTGGTGCGGTCACAATGTCGATCCCGCGATAGCTGCCGCGCAGGGGCTCACGTTCAACGGGGCGATAGGCCGCAAGGTCAGCTTCGGTAATCAGGCCATTGTGACGGGCCATATCGGCAGCAAATTTCTGCGCGACTGGCCCCTTATAGAAGCCGTCTGCCCCGCGCTGCGAGATTTGAGTTAGCGTCCAAGCCAGATCGGGCTGCTTCAGGACTTCACCAGCGCGATAAAGACTGCCGTCTGGCTTATAAAAGGCGCGCTTGCCCGCTTCGCTGGTTGACAGACGTTCTTGCGCCCATTCGAACACGAAAGCTTCGTCTGGCGTGATGACGATCCCATCGCGCGCCAGAGCTATGGCTGGGGCCACAACAGCTGACCAGGACAGCTTGCCATGCTTTTGATGGGCCAGATAAAGGCCTGCAACCGTGCCGGGGACCGAAGGTGCCAGATAGCCCCGGCCAGCGATTGGGCTTTCTTTGCCTGCATTATCGATGAACATGGACAAGGTCGCAGCTTTTGGTGCGACGGAGCGGAAGTCGATGAAGTGCTGCTTGCCGGTGGCTTGATCGTGGATCAGCATAAAGCCGTCGCCGCCAATGTTGCCTGCACGCGGCAAGGTCACGGCCAAAGCAAAACCAATCGCAACCGCTGCATCAACCGCATTGCCGCCTTGAGCGATGATATCGGCCCCGACTTTAGACGCGGTGGCGTTTTGGGTCACAACCATGCCGGACTGGCCGACAACGGGTGAGTGGATGCTGGGGTATTCAAGAAGCTGTTTGCGCTGGGCTTGAACCGGAGAAAATACCAGCGAGGCCGAAACAGCAACCCCCACAATCAAACGCATCAGGTGAGATGTTTGCTTCATTGCCGCTTCTTTCCCGCTTAAATTTCAACCCTAACAACTAAGACATCAAGGCCCCTTTCAAGCAATGCGCAAGAAAGAGGCCTGTGACGTGCTGAGACAGTTCTTAGAATTCCTTGGACAGCTCCACATAGAACATCCGACCAATTGGGTCATGCAAGGAACCCAAGAAGCCATAGTTGGACGAGCTACGCGGTGGCTTTTGGTCAAACGCATTGCGTGCACCAAAGCGGGCCCGATAGCCATCTTTGCGGTATTGGACATAGGTGTTGACGGTGGTCATGGAGTCCAACTGATAGTTTTGCCCATTGACCAACAAGGTGCCCGTATCAAAGACTGGACCGACATAACTGACCAAGGCACCCACACTCATGGGGCCTTTGCGCCAAGTCAGGTTCGCCGTGGCGCGCCATTCTGGATTGCCATTGACCTGAATTTGACTGCCGGCTTGGGTGATCGTCACACCTGTCCCAAACTTGCCCGCCGCATTTGCGTCGATCAGTTCTTGTTGCACAGGAGAAGCGGACTGCTGGAACTCAGTCAATTTCGAAGCCGCTAAGTCAATGCTGAAATTGCCATACTCTTTGGTCCTGAGATCATAGCTCAAGCCAAAATCAATCCCTTCCAACGTGCGGGGACCGAGGTTGAAGTAATCGTCCTGCACAAAAGAGAGATCGCCGACCACTTGGGTACCGACTGGGGCAAAACGGACGACGTTTGGATTGGACTTGCCGCTCTGGCGTAACAACAGATCATAAAGGATCTGGTTCTGTGCGCCCTGGATCCCGATCACGCCATCCGACTTCAACGACCAAGAATCGACGGTAACGGTCAGGCCCTTGATTGGCTGGAACACCAGACCATAGGAGAAGTTCTCAGCATCTTCCGGCTTCAGCTTTTGATTGCCCGCCCGGACTTCCAATGTGCTGACACCCGTACAAGTCGTGTTGTTCAAGCGGCAGGCTGCAAAGTCGGTCCGCGTGTTCGCGACTTGCGTGCCAGCGCTATAGAATTGTGCAAGGTTGGGTGCACGATAACTTTGCGACCATGAGCTGCGCAGCTTGATCGCATCGACAATCACCCAGCTGCCAGCGATCTTTGGCTTCACCACCTCGCCGAAATCCGAGTAGCTTTCGCCGCGTGCCGCCAATTGCAAGTCGATCGACTTGATGAGCGGAACATTCATCTCTTCCGATACAACCGCCACGGAAAGTTCAGCAAACATGGCGGCGACAGAGCGATCAGCCTTCACATCCGGTGATGGGCTGGCGCCCATGATGTCGGTGCCATAGGTGATGCCAGTAACAACGTCGGTATAGGTGACCGTCCCATCAAGGCGGGAGTCACGATTGTCTTGATAGGTCTCGTTGCGAACTTCAACACCACCCGCAAAGCCGACGGAACCTGCGGGCAATTTAAACAATTCTGCCTTGGAGACCTTGAAGTCGATCGTGGCCAAAGAAGTGGTACCAATACGATTGGCATTGACCAAGAAGGACTTGATGGTTGCAGCGTCGCTCGGTGTCGCATCGCCAAAGGAATAGGCTGGCTGGGTTCCACCGTTGAAGGGGTTGTAGGCATCAGGTGTGGACTTAGCCAAAGCCTGTTGGAACAAGGTGTTGCTGATGACATTGCGGGTTTCGTCATCGGTACGGGCCCACGAATAGGTCACGGCCGATTCCCATTTGAAATCGCCCCAATCCCCGCGCAAGCCTGCTAGACCGCGCACCATGTCGTCGGTCACCACAAAGGTACGAGGACCGGCATCAACTGGGCGATAGGTGGTGATCCGCAAGGCCAAGCCAGTGGTGGGTACACCGGTCAAATTGGCGAGGCGGTTTGGATTGGCCACGCCATTGATCGTGGCAGCACCAAACGGGTTGTAGAAATTGGTAGCGGGGATCGAGATTACGGCACTTGAAATCGGGGCCGATTGCTCGCGCTTGCCTTCCAATTCAGCATGATAATAGCCAAGCTCGGAGAAGAACTCCATCGAGCCGATATCTTGGGTGAAGGTACCAAATAGGGTGGCGCGGTCTAGCCCACCGCGAATGCTGCGGTCTGGGTTTTCATCATAGCGCAAAACGCGGGAGTTTGCGCCGGTGATCGTGCCACTGCGCAAGCACAGATTGCCATTGATAACAGTGCTGGAACAGCCGGCTGCGAAATTATTGGTTGGCTCCACATGGAACACGCCTGACGCTGTAAGCGCCGTGGTGCCTTGGCGCACAATGGTGGTCGCCGGAATGACGGTGAACGAGCCCCAAGGCGAAGAAGTGGAGCGGTTGTCAAAGGAGGTATCGCCTGCCCAAGGCGTACCAAATAGAGCGGCGCGATGATCTTCACTGGCGGAAAACGCCCGCTCGCTCGCCATCAAAGGGGTACGATGGGTGAAGCTGCCAAATACCATCAAGCGACCGCCGCCTGGGGTCTCAAAGCCCGACTTGATCGACGCCGTCGATTCTTCGGTGCCATCGGCAAACGCATGACGGAGATCAGCGCGCACGCCAGTGTACCGCTTGTCCAGCACCACATTGACGACGCCAGCAACCGCGTCTGCGCCGTAGATGGCGGCTGCACCATCGCGCAACACTTCAATGCGGCTGATCGCCCCGACAGGTAAAGAGTTCGTATTAGCAGTTTGCACCGGCACAAAGTTTTCAGTCTGCGTGCCTGGCGTCAGGATCATGCGGCGACCATTGAGCAAGACCAAGGTGTTGCCAGTGCCAACGCTGCGCAAGTTGATCGACGAGTTATCGCCGCGCGCGTCATTAAGATTGCCAGTCGTGCGCGACTCTTGGAATTGAACGTCACCCGCTTGCGGGATCGAGCGGAACAGATCGTCGCCCGAAACACTGCCGACAGCGGCAATCCGCTCAGCCGTCAACACCGACACAGGCAAGTCACCTGCAGCCTTTGCGCCTTCAATCCGCGTCCCGACAACTACAACGACTTCGGCTTCTTTAGCGGCCTCAGGCGCGGTTGGCGCAGGTGCTGTTTGAGCGAAAGCTGGTGCGAACGAGGTAAAGGAAAGTGTCGCAAGAATGGTGCAACACAGCATATTAGACTTCAGTGACATAGGTTTTGGCCCCCAAAAAAATTGGTCCGTATACCAAAACCCGATCTCGAAAGTACCAATCAGTTTTCAGCATGTTCACTGCCAACTGTCGCACTCCTTTGCCAGCTTGCCAACCAAAAGACCTGTATTTTTCTTGTTACAAACCAGCAATGACACCGCGGGACATCTGCAAACAGCCACAGACCCGTGCATGCTTTGACAATTCACTTTAGGGTGGGCTCGCTTGATCACGGGAGGCGATCCAACATGACCCAGACTTCATTGCCACGTCGACTCGCCGTTATCACAGGGGCTTCTTCTGGCATCGGCGAGGCGTTTGCCCGCGCCTATGCGAACCAAGGCGTGGACCTCTGCCTTGTCGCTCGCCGACTCGATCGACTAGAAGCCCTGGCAAAGGCCTTGTCTCAGCAACATGGGATTTCAGCTTTTGCGGTCCAAGCTGACTTGTCCAAGCCAGAAGCGACCGGCCTAATCGTGACCGCTTTGGCAGAGCACGACAGATCGTGCGACATTCTGGTCAATAATGCCGGCTATTCCCTGCCTCAGACTTTCTTGGCTACCAAAGCCGAACAACAAACGGATTTTGTCGCGGTCTTGGTGACCTCCGTCGTCAGCCTCACCCCTGCCTTACTACCCGGCATGGTTCAACGCGGCTATGGACGCATCATTAATGTCGCCAGCATGGTGGCCTTTTCCTCGGGCGCGGCGGGCCATACGCTGTACCCCGCTGCCAAGAGCTTTGTGGTGAAAATGACGCAATCGCTGGCTGCCGAAGTTGCGGACAAGGGCGTGCTGGTAACTGCCATTTGCCCCGGTCAGACTGAAAGCGACTTTGCCAAAGCCAATGGCACCGATCAATTGATCGCAAAGTCTAATCTCTACAAGCAAACAGCCGAGGACGTGGTTGCAATCGCCATCGCGGCCAATGAGGCTGGCAAGGAAGTGGTTGTCCCCGGCTGGCCGAACAAACTTGCGGTTGCATTTATGAAAATTCTGCCAGATAGTTGGACGGCGGCCCTCATCCGCCCTCAAGCCAAGAAATTTGCCCTGCCCGACCCTACTGCCTAACGAGACGACTATGCCCCATTATGACATTCTGATCATCGGTTCTGGTGCCGGTGGCGCTAGCTTTGCCCAAGCCTTAGCAGCGACCGGAAAGTCTATTCTCATCCTCGAGCGTGGCGAACATATTCCAATTGGTCGCGAGAACTGGGATCCAAAGCGGGTTTTCGTCGACCGGATTTATCGCACCGACGAGCAATGGACCGACAAGGACGATAAAACCTTCACGCCCAACACCCATTATTGGGTTGGTGGCAACACAAGTTTTTATGGGGCCGCCTTGATGCGCTTTAAGTCTTTAGACTTTGAGCGGATGGAGCATTTTGATGGCATCAGCCCGGCTTGGCCCGTCACTTATGAGGACATGCGGCCTTGGTATGAGGTGGCTGAGCGTATTTGGGAGGTTCATGGCGAACGCGGCATTGACCCCACAGATGATCCCAATGATCCGCCCTACCCCTTTCCTGCCCTAGCGCACGATCCGGGCATGCTCCGATTAAAAGAGCATTTTGAGGACTTGGGTTGGACACCTTCGCCACTGCCCTTGGGCATCCGCCGCAATGATGAGAATCCGCGCGATGGCAAATGTGTGCGGTGCAAAACTTGTGGCGGCTTCCCGTGCCGCTTGCTGGCAAAAGTGGATGCACGCACGGCGGCCTTAAAGCCTCTGGAAGCTTTTCCAAACGTCACGCTTCTGCCGGGCCATAAAGTTCTGGAGTTGAAGACCGACGCGCGTGGTAAGAAAATCACCGAGGTGGTTGCGTCTGGACCAGTTGGGGAAGTGACATTCACTGCCGATTATGTCGCGTTGGCAGCAGGGGCTGCAAATTCGGCGGCTCTGCTTTTGAAGTCCGTCAGCCCCAAACATCCCAATGGCCTCGCCAATAGCTCAGACCAAGTTGGGCGCAATTATATGTATCACAGCACCTCGGCAGTGCTTTCGGTATCGCTGCTCGCGCGTTTTGAATCCAGTTTTCCAAAGACCTTGTGCGTCAATGATTTCTATTATGGCGACTCACAGGAACAATTCCCCTATCCGATGGGGCAGATTCAAATGTTGGAATATATGTCTGGCCAAACGTTGGAAGGGCAATTAGCCGATGTCGTGAGCCCCAATCTGATCCCGGACTCTTTTAGCGATGCTCTTGCCGAACGCATGGTCAGCTTTTTGGTGATGTCCGAAGACCTGCCGCGGCCTTATAATCGGGTGACGCTGAACGAAAATGGCGGAATCAAGCTCTCCTATACCGAAGGCGATTTAACTGCTCACAAGAAGCTCGTTGAAAAGCTAGAGACGGGTCTACAAGGCTTCACGCGTGAGCGGTCGTCCCTGTTTGAAGCCAATTTCACCATCGACCAAGAGCTGCCACTTTACGGCACCGCGCACCAATGCGGGACCCTTCGCATGGGGGATGACCCGACAAGTTCGGTTGTCGACAAATGGTGCAAGGCCCATGATCTGGAAAATCTTTATGTGGTGGATGCAAGCGTGTTTGTCTCCTCCGCCGCAGTCAATCCGACCCTGACCATTGTCGCCAATGCGCTGCGAGTAGGCGACCGTTTGGCGAGGCAGTTGACCGGCTGATTTGGTACCGCTTTTCGCCTAAAGGTTCACAACCTCGTCAGGCCGCCCAATCTTGCACCCGGCCTCATTTCAAGCCATGGTGCCACTATGCCGCTACGTCATCTTTGCGAACCCGTAGAATTAGCCCCGGGCATGACCGTTTGGGCAGAGAGGGTTCAGCATGGTGAAGACGCGCCGGGTCTCGACCGCTTTCCACATTATCATAGCGTCGCTGAACTGGTGATTTTTCAGTCCGGGGCCGGGTCTTTTTGGCTCGATGGTGAGGAGATTCCGCTGCACCCGCGCAGCGTGGTCTATGTGCCGCCAATGTGCCACCATGATTACGTGTTCAGTCCGGGCGAGAAGTCTTGGGTGCTGGTACAATTAGATGCCGATACGATTGAGGCTCTCTCACAGACAGTGCCTGAACTACACTTAGCAACTCCGTCTCATGGCCTCCCATCTGAGGGCCAAGCC
>VKHH01007284.1:0-11544 GCA_015144975.1 Epipyxis sp. PR26KG | reverse complement strand
AATAATAATAATAATAACAATAATAATAATAACAATAATAATAATAATAATAACAATAATAATAACAATAATAATAACAATAATAATAACAATAATAATAATAATAATATTCTGCGAGATAATATCAATTCTAATTTACTATTAAACATATTCTCATTTGCTCATTATTTTGTAATAGTGTTTTTCTATTTCATCTCAAAAATGATCATGACATGAAAAATAATGTTATCAATATTGTCTTGCTTTTATCATATAAATTGTAAAATGTTTATTTTAATATTCATTTGATTTTGATTGAAAGGCATGTTTGGAATATCATCATTCTCTGCTGTAATAAACCCCCCTCAAGCATGTATATTAGCAGTTGGTTCTGGCATCACAAAGATTACACCTCCCACTGATGGTAGCAAAAAACTTAAAACAAAAACAACCGTGACTGTCCAGCTGTCAGGGGATCGTCGAGTCGTGGATGAAGAAACTGCATCTAAATTCCTTGAGGTATGACCAGCCAACCCCAACCCCCTATGCCATAGATGACATTATGACACCGTGTTCCGTGTTATTATTGCATAATAATAATTATCAAAATTAATTATTGTTGAGCTTATATTACGCTGAGTGTGTGGTTATGAGCAGAACAGTTGTTATAAACCTGGGATGGACGACTGTTCAAATCCCGTGGTAAAAAAAAAAAGAGGTTATAGAAACGTGACGCTTGCACCGGGACTCGAACCCGCACCACACTTTTGTTGGGCTTATATTGCGCAATATAAGCTCATCAATTATTATTATTAATCTCTTATAATTATTATTTGCGATTTGATAATCTCCCATCTCAATCATTACATTATTTGTTATTTATTTATTATTTTAGGTTTTCCGAGGCTATTTGTCATCTCCCATGAAAGCATTATTATAGTTATTATAATTATTATCATTCATATAATATTCAATAAAATGATAAAATCGATTAGATAATTTTGAAATGATATATTAAGTGATTGTGATGTCCCGTGTATTCTCTACCTTCCTGCGATTCAAAAGTTAATAATAATAATAATAATAATATTGATTTTAAAGTGGATGAATTTTTGATGAATTAATTAACAGTAAAATTACTATAAAATGAATATGAATTGGATATTTTAAAATTAATAGTGAAAAAGCGTTAAAGAGACGGAGAGAGATGAGAGAGGTGTCATGTCAATCAATGATATATGGTGTGGTATTTGACCACCCACACAAAATAACACCCACACACTCACCAAGTGAGAGTCAGCATACCATACATGACTAGTGATCTTATGACTTTAAAAGTCCTTGGTTTTATAAGCTATTTGGGGGCTTTGCTACGATTATTATTTAATAATGAACATTAGTTGAAGCACAGAAAGAAGTACCTACCTGGTATAGAATATAGAATAAGAATATATCATAACTTAACATTATTACCATTATCTATTATCTAATAATTAATATTATTTTTTTTATAAAAATAATCGAATTCGAAGAAAACAAAAAGAGTATATCCCATATCCCTGGTATCATTCCATATCCCTGGTCTTAAAAATAATGTTTATTAATGTTTAAAAATGAAGTCATCATAAATAATATTGAAAGTAGGGGAGGGGATGAGGGGATGATTAAAAACATGTTAAAATAAATACAAAATGTCTTATCGTGTCTTATCGTGTTGTCACATAATATAATAATATAATACCAACCAGGTATACAAGCAAGAGAAGAATCGCAGATCTTCTTCAAAATTATACAATTATAATCCTATCAACCGGAGGACAGGAAGACACGGCATCCCATGGGATACCGTATATGAATGATTCATGTCAAGTTGGTCATAATCTTTAGTAGGTGTTAGAGGGAATCTCCAGATATCACTTGTCATAAATAATAGTCATAATCGCCATTTCCATTTATCATAATAATCACAATTTAGGCATTGCTATTATTCTCATCATATTCCATTATCGCATGACTATTATTATTATTGTTATTATTATTATTATTATTTGAATTTATTTTTGGTTTTTGAGAAACTTTTTTCCTAAAAGAGAAAGTTGGTTTCAAGTGACGTGGTGCTGCAGTCTCAGCAGATGGCGAAGATGATCCCATTAATAATAATGAACTTTGCAACTGACCTTCGCTTGAATAAACATAATCCATATGATTATTATCAGATTTGAGTTCCTTTTTCGTCATAATATCATATGATTTGAAAGCTAACTCACTTGCTTTATTATTATTATTATTATTATTATTATTATTATTATTATTATTATTATCATAATTATGTATTTCTTCGTAGAAGAATATGTGTTTATGATGATTATCAGCAATCAAAGAAGATGTTTTGTGTGGAGAAAGTGAATAATCATATGATTTGGATTGATGAATGCTTACCGGAGAAGTTCTTTCAGTTGAAGGCAATCTCTCCCTGACTCCCTCCCTAACCCCCGACCCTACCCCAACTGTTGGTGAGGAAGGAAGCCGTTTCTTATCATCATATTTCTCATGATTATTGCTTTGTTTGTTGGCATAGACGGAGGGAGAACTCGATTTGCTTTTGATATTATATTTAAGTTTAGTAGTTTTTATTGATAAGTTACGATTGAATCTTATTTTTGGCTGTAAAATCACATGTGATTCTTTATTATTATCATAATCTACAATATCAACCTTATCATCACCAATCACAGCTTTAGCCTCTGATGTAATGTCGATACGATTATTATTATGATTATTATCCATCATAGTCACATTATTATCATTTGTTATCATGTCGATTGCCTTGTTGTCAGGACTATTAGTATCATCCCAGGCCCTGATATCCGTGTTCATGTTAGCATTGACATGATGTACATTATTTGAATAATCGATATTATTGTTATTCTCAATAATATTATTGTTACTAGCGATAGCATTTCCACGAATCACTTTTGCTAACTGGATGGATTGTCTGTTGGGTGGCATAGGAGCGACATCCCAGGCATCCCCACGGTCACGGAGAATAGGAGTTGATTCTTGAACAATCGAGTTGGTAAATGGAGTAGTTAATGAAGATATGCTTGAAGAATGACTCATTTCATCATTATTATTATCATTATCATCTTCAAGATTGTTATTATCCACGATAATACTAATATTATTATCATTCCTGTGCTTGTTTGTCATCACAGGAGGAGGAGGAGGTGGGGCAATGGATGGCAATGATTGACTAGTAATGCTGACTCGAGCTGGCCCATAATAAGCATTCGTTTGAGAGAGATAACTCTGCTGCTGTGCTTGCAAGCTTTGCCATTCCACTGGCATAGGCAGATATTGCTTCTCAACAGCTTTACGATTATTATTATTATTATTATTATTATTAATATTATCTGTGATTTTGGAATTTTTCAAAAACTGTTGATTGAGTTTATTTAGATATTGAGGTGATGATAATTTCTTAGTTCGATGCGATTTATGATTTATATTATTATTGATTTTAGGAGATGCTGAAGACTTTTTCTCTTCAATATGGTCATTTAACACTTTATTATTATTATTATTATTATTATTATTATTATTCGGGCTGTAGCTTCCTTTGTGATCAGACCATTCCGAGTTTATCGGACTTTTCACTTCTTCCTCATTATTATTATCATAATAATTGTAATTGAATCCAAAGTCATGATTATTATCATCATCATCATTATCATCGTCATGATTATCAATCGAAATAGACATACTTTTTTGCAAATCAGTTATCATTTGTTTGTATTGTTTTGGTGAATTTTGTTTATTTTCATTTTCATTACTTGTTTTTGATGAGACATCATAATTATCATCATCATTATTATCATAATTAATATTATAGTTATTATCATTTGTATTATTATGATTATTTGATGTTCTGAGAGGATTATGAGGACTATTTATTCTCACAGGCTTTTCCCCTTGTTGTCGACTTTTCAGATCCAATGGTTTTAATGAGATTACTTTAGTTTGACGTGGGCTATTTGCAATATTATTATGATTATTATTATAATACCATTGATCATTCTTATCCTCAAAATCATATGATTCTATATTCACAAAATAACTTTCACTTCTAACGGAACTATTATCAGAAGTTGATCTTAATTTATTTCTTATTTCATTTGATAATTGATGATCAATTGTATCATAATTCATACCATTAGAATAAATATCAGAATAAATTAAAAAATCATCATTTTTATTTGAATAAGAAACTGATTTTGTTTTCTTAAAATCAGGTGAATAACTAAATGAACGATTATTATTATTATTACTATATGGTGAGTCAGTCTTATTATGATTATATTCAATTATTGTCGAAAAATTAGTAATTAATTTCATATCATCATTTTCATCAAAAGTATCATAATATTGTGAAGTTTGAAATATTAATTTTGATTTCATATTATTAATATAATTATTTCGTTCTAATGTTGAATAGATAAATGATAATTTGTCAATCCATTCATTCATTAACTCATTTTCTTTTTCTATATCATTATTATATGATAATAAATATTGTAAATCAGAATCTAATAATAATCGCAAATGTTGATTTTCTAAAATATAAGAAACATGATCATTAAGTCTTAAATAAGGATATTCTAATAATGATCTTAATCGAACATTTTTATCATAATTATCATAAATTAATTTTTGTAAACTTTTTAAATTTGATTGTTTTGAAACTATTTTTGATTTATTATGTAAATAAGAATACCAATAAAAGCTGATGAATGGAAGACAACAAAAGCATATGAAGAATACACTGATTGTGACATATCGATATTTATAAAATAATAATGAGATTAGTTGACTTTGAGTTGATGCGTTGGGTGTGAATGAAGGGTTATTAGATTGTCCTATTCGAGTTATTGATTTTGAATAACTTGCAGTTATATAATTATTAATTGTTGAAGTTAATAATTGAAAGCTTTGCGATGATAAACTTGATAATCGACGATTGATTCGATTATTATCAAACACATTCATCAATTTCCTTTGCAGCTGATAATCATTAATCGAGACGAAGTTATCAGAATCTATCAAACAATCACAAATTGTATCAAAACTAGAGTAATTATATGTTTGACAATATGCATTAATATCGCTTGTCATGGTCATGGTATAAGGGTCAGTAACTCCACATGATGGATAGCTGTAATTATAAGCACATGTTGCAAATAATGAGCCATCAAATGAACCATTACAGAATAATGAGTGACGAGTAGAGTCATTAGGACATGTATAATTATGATGTGACTCATTGCCTATAGTACAATTCGCAATGAATGGTAATAAACTCGATTTGTTGATATATTTGTAAGCCTCTTCCTTTATATTATTCGTTACGAATGATAAACTGCAGTTCGATTGCAAGCATATGTCATTTGATCCAGCGAATTGAACTAATATCGGATTAGTATTACTATTCAACAATGATGACCATTTCTCATTATTAAGATATATCAGAGAAACCTTGAGACTATTTGAAGAATTCATCGAAAATGATGTTATTTTCAATCGTGATATCGATAAATGTATGTATGATTCCAAGTCATTTAATGGTGATATGATATTAGTCTCCAACATATTATTAGATACTTCTAAACCCTCCGCAATAGAAATAATTCTAAAATTATTTAAAATATTTGAGTAAGAAATTTGGTCTGTTACCATTTCATTCAAACGATATTCGTTAAATAACTCCAATAATTTAACTTGATTTTCTAGATATTTGTATCCTGTTGGTACCATCATCATCTTCGCATCAGATGTCGCATTATTATACACTTTCAATATTAATGTAACACTGGCATCAACCACACTTAGCAACGACTCTAGTTGATTGGATGAAGGGAATAAAGAATGAGAGCTCGATGATACCAAATCAAACGAAGATGAAATAATAGTATTATATATTTCTGATACGTAAGGGGTCGCGTCAATGTGAAGTTCATCTGATCGGAATGATAATGAATAGAGAGTAGATAACCATAGTAATGTGTCAGAATAAGATACATCAGATGAAATTGTTAAATTTTGAAGTTGATTAAGTAGAGTAGTTCGAACAGATGTTATTACTTGAAAAGAAGCTATAGTAAATTGACAATATGAGCCATAATAATCGGTTTTACAAATGCATACAGCATCACATCCGAAATCGGTCAAATGGCATTGGGAAAAGTGATTTATATGTGATAGCAACTCATTCGTATAAGGGGAATATGATGAGTCAACAAACACACATGATCCATGCTTTGAGCAACTATTCGTACATGACTTGCTGATGTTAAAGCACTTCTGTGATGTAATGTTACATCCTTGAAAGATCTCACAATCATCATCTGAATTGCATTGAAATGATCCTAACAACTTGCGCGAAGATGCCTTGGAGTTAGCAGATGAAATATTATAACAACGTGTGTTTTTATATGCTGGTTCACCGACAAATCCAGTGATGCATTCGCCACAAGTATCAGCAACAACCGAGCAATTATATCTGTTAAGCATGCTGCAGTTCGGTGATTGAAGACATGATTGATAGTTGAGCAATGCCGAGCCAATGGTAAGTGTTTGTAAGACAACATTATGATCGAATAATGACTGATTGAGTGAATACTGAATGAATTCATTCACAGCAATTAAATTTGATAACTGGGAAGCATTTTCTTTTCTAACGGTAACGATTGCAGCAGCTGAAGCTTGGGCGTCATATACATCATAAACAATCAAACCACACGTGAGATTGAAGTGAAACGATGCATCGCCTGATGGTAAGTAAGATAGTGCATATTGTTTTTCAGACTGTGCTTGTAACAATTGAAGCGATGAACCAGATGATGATTGATAAAATCCGAAAGAATAAGACAATGGCAAATCTTCATCAAGCCATTGCGATGCACTAAAAGTAAATACATCATTCAGCTCAAATCCAACATTTGGAACCACTTCAAAATTACCAGACAACGGGATGTCGTTTGTTTCTAGAATAATGGAAGACTTCCTTTGAACTCCATTTGATAAAATGACTGATAAGCTGAAAGAATAAAATGAATTTGGTTGCAAAGAATTGCTGTTCAATAATAAATTGAGAGAAGATAAATCTTTAACTGATTTTGAAACGGGCGAAGAAGAAGATCTATCTAAATCCAATGACGAATCATTGCATGACCAGACAGCTACTGCAGCGCTGTTAGATTCAACCTGTGCTGCTAAGTTAATCTTGCTCAGAATGTTAACTTTTTGTCTAAATGTTGTAAAAAATCTCACCATTGGAAGCAAGTTATTGTCCGTTACTGATATATTTACTGTAGTAGATGCTGATCTTGACTTATCGTAGACTATGACTGTTACTTGAGATGTAGTATTCACTGAAGAAATGTGAGAAGAGAACCATTCATAACTATAAATATTTAATGACTTATAACTAAGCGGACAATTAGAACCATTTAAATTAGGTGCAATCTTAATACAACTCCACTCAAATGATAGGCCAATATTATTGCCAGAGTCGTCATCTAAGCTATCAGATGCATCAAGAATTACACTTTCACCATATTTCATTAAACGATCATTTCCTCCTTGAATAATTGGAATAATATTTGCCTGTTGCACGTATACTTGTACTGAGACCTGAGCAGATTTATAAGAGCCAAGGTATAATACTGATAATGAGATCTCGTAGTATGTGTTTGGTTGCAAAGTATAGGGAACAAGTTTGTAAGCATAATTCAAGTTAGAATATGACTTCACTGAATCAATTGATGTTGAATCATCATCGTATGATAGTTGTTTGATCGACCAAGAATACACCAATTCGTTTGACAAAGCTTGAGAAGTTAAGTTGCAAAAATTTAAACTGGCTGATCCAATCAATTGCAAAGAATTTTTTTTAGACATCGTGCGAATACTTCCACCATATATATTTATTGAAGGTACCATTACATCACTAACAATAATTGTTTTAGTTGATATTCCACATAAATTCAAGAAATTACAGAGTTCTATTTGAATAGAATAATAACCTTTCATTAAATATGTGGAAGGGAGAATTACTTTCATACTTTGTTTATCAAAGTAAGAAGAGAGATAAGACTGTATATAGTCATTGGAGAAGTTACTTGAGCCCACTTTTACCGAGAATGATGATGCTGGACGATTCCCAAATCCAGTCGAATATGATAAATCAATCATGAGATCGTTGCATAAATTAATTAAAGTAGGATTCGAAAAAGTCAATGAAGGAATCATGGGGTTAGTGAAGTCATAGGTAACATTGAATGAAACTTTCTCAACCGTTTCCCATAGAGAACATTGATTTGTTTGATAATAATATGATTCGACTAAATCCGTTTCAACACATGCTGCTTTGATCATTTCTCCTAGTAGTACCACAGTAGTTCCTGCCGCAAAATTAGATTTTGAATTTAAATGCACTGAGATGGTGCGGTCATCGACCCATGCACAATACCTTGATAATGAAATATGCTTGTATGACGAATCAAATAGTTTAGAGCACGAAAATGTCGTAGAAGATATACCCGCACGATCTGTCGGAGAATCGAAAGTTATAATAATCGATGTTCCATCATACGATAATATTGAGCGTAAAATTTTAGGAATCGATGGAATCTCATTAACTTGCAAGACAGTAAAACTATTTATTTCATCTTTGAACACGACTTGGTATTGATTTATTATTACAGCTGGACCAATTAAACTAACATTAAGATGAACTATCCCAGCGTATTTTGTATTTAAAATTGAAACTGAACTTGTTATGATAGTTTTGTTGGAAAAATCTAATAAAGATGGCTCCAATCCAAAAGTGTATTTCGAATTTAAAACTGTTGTTTTCAATGATATCATCACACTTTCAGTGAAAATAGCTTTTGAATCTACACTCAAAGATATCACACCAATGCTCTCTGAATTTTGATAGAAAAACAGTTTTTTTATTTCTACAGTAATTAAGTTGCAACATTCAGTTGTGATGGAATGATTTGATTGAAGGGCTGTTTTAAGTCCACTACTTCTCCCATCTTCTGATTGAACAATACAATAAATAACATATGAAGTACTTGGCTGAAGATTAAGAAATTTTATCGATGAAGTACGTTCTGTTGAGTTTATTGCTGAGGAATAATATTGCCCGAATATTTCAGATTCACTTGATGGGATGTACCCAGACTTAAAAATACCGCAATAGATGAAGCCACCCATTGAAAGTTTCATATCGATAATAGCATCAGTTCGATTTACAGATTTTGTTTTCAAATACAATAATACAGGCAAATTATCAGAATCTTTGAATTCCACTACCAATACTCGTGCAGAAGAACTTATTGAAGGACAACTTCCAGAGTCATATTGGCATGGACTGATGAAGAAAGGATTAGTTTTACTGCATTTGTTTGGTACACAAGGATCATTACAATTCACACACATCGCAGGCTTTCCGTCACATTCTTTAACCTTCCACATTTGATCATCGCAATTGAACGATACACTGATATTAGGCGGAATGAGGACTGAACTTATAATATTTTTGATCACTTCAGTTTGATTGCAACTGACTTGTTTAATTTTATCACCATTCAAGTTCAATCCAACAACAATTTTCATGTAAGAAGGAGTCTTCAAAGTAAATGGAACAATTAAATCACCAAATCCGTAGTTTAACCAAGAGTTACAACCGCCGTTTACAATTGATGAGGTAACCGCTAATTCGTCATAAAATAATTGGTTTGAGTATTTAACGGTAAGATTAGATTTCATTTGATTCAGCTTCTCTTGCCATTTCCCTAGCAAACTTAACGAAGGTGAAGAAGTAGGCAAAACTGTAGGATGAATACTTGGTATACAAGTAGGTGTTTTTGATGGTCGTCTAGTCTTCTTAACTCCAGCTGCGACTGGGTAGAGGGTTGGATGACTAGATGGTTGTGAAGTTGGATTTCTTGTTGGATAACTCGAAGGCTGTTGTGACGGTTTAGATGTAAGTTGGAGTGAAGGTTGTACAGATGGTTGAGCAGTGGGTGAATGTGAAGGAATTATGCTTGGTTGGTTGGTCGGTTGTAAGGAAGGATAACTAATCGGTTGTTGTGAAGGAACAGCAGTAGGTATCGAGAATGGTGAAAGCGAAGGATTATATGATGGTTGACTGCTCGGGAAAACTGAAGGAAGCTTGCTTGGTTGAACTGTTGGAGTAGATGAAGGATTTGAATTCGGTTGCGAAGAAGGTATTACAGTTGGTGCTTTTGAAGGAACATTGGATGGTTTCGATTTCGGAGAGTCTGAAGGTGAATTCGTAGGAATCATGCTAGGTAAATTAGATGGTGAAGAAGTTGGTGGTACACTGGGTCTAGAATTAGGTTGTACTGTAGGATTTATAGTTGGATAAGATGATGGAACCATTGAGGGATTAACAGAAGGAACTGCAATAGGAGAGGAAGAAGGTTGATTTGAAGGCAACACCGTTGGATATGCTGAAGGAGCAGAGGATGGATTGCAACTTGGCTGATACGACGGAGCAGAAATCGGCTGTCTGGAGGGAATTTCAGATGGTGCAGCAGATGGGACAACTGTTGGAGATAGTGAAGGTTGATCAGTTGGCTGGCAGGTAGGATTTAGTGAAGGAACCGTTGTTGGTTGTTCAGAAGGAATCACTGAAGGAGAATTTGAAGGGGAACTCGACGGTTCTGAGGATGGCGAACTTGATGGTCGTATGGATGGCGAAGAAGTTGGATGAAATGAGGGCCTCAGTGATGGTTGACCTGATGGCGGTAGGCTTGGAAGTGCACTTGGTTGCAAACTTGGTTGAGTGCTCGGTTGCTGTGATGGCGATAATGTAGGCATTGCGGATGGATGTGACGTCGGATTTTGTGACGGTTGTTTCGTGGGCAAAGTACTTGGTTGTTCAGATGGCTGTTTTGAAGGAAATGTGCTTGGGATTGCATAAGGTTGACCAGAAGGGTGTGTGGTCGGCTGTGAAGATGGATGTTTCGTTGGTTGCAAAGTAGGTTGAAGTGAAGGAACTTCTGAGGGTTGAAGACTTGGTTCAGCTAAAGGTTGGGTGGTTGGAAATTCAGATGGTAAACATGTCGGACAAGAAGTAGGAGTAGCTGTTGGCGATTGAGAGGGGATATTTGTTGGTGGTGTCGATGGTTTCATTGATGGCTGAGATGAAGGTTGTCTTGTTGGCGTAATAGTAGGTGAAGAAGTAGGCTGTCTTGTAGGATTAACCAAAGGTTGTTTGGATGGTGCTCCAGATGGACATCTTGTCGGATTAAATGAAGGGGTTGAGGATGGTGAATTTGTCGGGAGCAATGATGGAAGTGAGGTTGGAACACGCGAAGGTTGCTCACTTGGTGCATTTGTGGGAGAACCACTTGGACTAACCATTGGAATAGGAGATGGAAGTGCGCTAGGTTGATTTGATGGTTGGCGAGATGGTTGATTTGATGGAGCTTTGGTTGGTACTGATGTAGGTCTTGATTGAGGCTGTTTGGA
>VKHH01007283.1:0-11567 GCA_015144975.1 Epipyxis sp. PR26KG | reverse complement strand
CAAGCGATGAATCATTGGTTATATCATATCTCAATGCTCTCCCTAAGAGCTTGACAGGGTTTAAAGCATCATGGGTCCTCACTGGATTTGAATCAACCAAAACTCTTTTCTCTCTTCCTTCCCAGCTACCATGTCTACAATCCCTTGTGATCGATTATGTGTTCTATGATGAAGATGAAAATATTATAAATACTTTATGCCAATCAATCGAATCTACATCGTGCTGTCTCACTAGATTAGAGCTTCTTCGTTATGGGTTTGAACCAGCTCAACTCGAACAAATCCAATCAACCATCAATCACATCCACATGAACCAGAATGGAAGAATAATAGAGTTCATTCATACTCGTCGTTAAATATATTGCTTTTATTATTGACACTTTGCGATCAAACTCTTATCAGAATGAGAATAGTTATTGTTATCAACTAACTAACTAATCCCTGAGCTCTGGGCTGGTATCAGGCTATGTCAATAATAACATTATTTAAGCTTCACATTTCATATTATAAGCATTATAAGATGAGTGCTAATTATTTATTGGTCATATCAAACCGATCATCATTCTGATTATTGATTATTGAGTCCCTTCTCCTTTTTATTTGATTGCATTGCTCAACAATAATCAATTGTGGCTATTATAATTAAGAAAAATAAAAATTATTTTGATTATTTATCGTATTTTATACTTTATTAATGTTAATAATAATATGATAATAGTAATGTAGTTCCTCATCAATTTGACAGAAACATTTCAGCTTTTTTTAAAAAGTGATTCTTAAGAAAATTAAATAATAATTGTTGTTATTATTATTATAAGCTGCTTATAAAGTTGAGTAGTTGTGTGTTGTGATTGATATATGAAAGGTAATAAGTGGGGAGGTTTAACCCTGTCCCATAAAGCATGTTTGACTGTAACGGTTATCGAATAAAATGTTTAATGAGATAAGTTTAGAATTTATAAATGGACAAGTTGAATGAATCAATGAATGAATGAATGAAATTGTCCCCCGTAAAGCTAATTCGTTGAGAGTTATTATTATAACTACTTCATGCTTATGTATTATGATTTACGTTTGAGAATAGTATGAATTTATTATTTATTAATATTCACAAAAAAGGTTGGCATTATGATGTATTCCATTAAATTAGATCATAAACCGCCGCAGACCAGCAGCAGACCAAATCATCCAACATGTGGCAAACGTAACAGGAAACACATATAAAGGCGATCATAACTCAACAGACAACACATGAGTAATAACACATGAGTAACACATGGACTGTTGGTTTTAAAGTTTATGAATAATTATGATCAATTATAATTATTATTTATATTATACTAGTATTGCATTATTAATGTTTTGCTGGCTCTTCTAATCTGGATCTGTAGGGTTTACTAATTATGTACTGTAATGTGAAAAAAATACCTTGTAAGCTATAGTTTGTTCATACGATTTAAAATTTAGAAGCATTATGAATATTCAGACCCACTCCGTTTCTAAACCCTGATATTTAAGTTACATTCGTCGTTCCCATTATTATTAATCTTATGTTAATAGTATTATTTTTATATCTCCAAACAATGAATATTCAAGTATTTGCTCTTTATTCCGTAAGTGTAAAATTACAGAGTTTGGTTACCTTTCACCAAACTTTCATATGAGCAGAGGAAGTGCAGTGTAGAGCACGATTATTATTATTATTATTATTATTATTATTATTATTGCAGTATCTTTGACAGAGTTCGTTGGTAGGATCGTATTATTATTTTGTGTCATTTGGGGTTAAGTAAAATCAAATGTGTAAAATTCCAGCTATTATCATTTTAAAATTATTATCATACCATTTTAGCCAACATTGTGATCCTATGAGATATTTTCACACTGTTACGCTATGGAAGAATGCAATTATTGGAAATGGTCAAATAACAAATCATATGGAAATGTTAAGCATAATGTTGAGTATACGCTTCAGAAGTCGCTTCTTCTTCTCGCTCAATACTGTGTCTGTCTCTCTCGAATTGAGGTGAATGATGGTTATAAGTATTATCCTGATTTTCGCTACCATTATTATTATGATTTATTAAATTCCCGACTAGCTCATCCGTGCTATGAGCACTTACTCCATTACTCATATCATTTTCATCTTCAAAAACCAACTCAGAAGAATGCTTGTATTGATAATTACGAGCTAAATAATAAAATCCAACCTAAAATTGCAATAATTTCCATTCATAATTTATTATTATTCGAAATGTTAGATACGTGGTGTTCATGTTACCATGGTCAATAGCATGAGAGCTGCTAGTAAGAAGAAATACCAATCCAGATGGCCTGTGTCTATGTTTATCGGAACCCATTCATCGTCTATTAAATAATAATAATGCAGAGCAGATTCATAATAATAACTATTTATTATTGTTATTTTATTATTATTTAAAAAGATAATTGAATGTTGTATCTTCTCGTTAATAATAATAACAGATACCGTTTAATATTTATGAGAATACATCATAATTAATTATTATATTTGTATTACGTATCACGACTACTTACTAGGATTGCTGTTAACGAGCAGAAGAAGGGGAATAATTAGGAAGGACCCGACAGCAGTGGTGGCTAGATTCAATGATTGTGACACAGATCGCATGGCTAGAGGTGCCTGTGAATAGAAAAACTCCAAGGATGTAATCGATGCAAGAATCTCACTTATTCCAATCAGAGCGAATTGAGGAACCTAAAATATCATGTTAGCATATAATAACAATAATAATTATTATTATATATCATTTTTATATTTTTAATAAGCAGTTTGTTAAAATAAGTGTTTTAGCTAGCATTGAATAAAAATTAATAATATTATTATTAAGATTATGAAGACTATAACATAAAATATACTTCATTTACAAAAATAAAAATAGAAAATAGTAATAAAATAATGAACATAATATAATAACAGTTTATAATCATAATAATGTTTAAAAAGATAATTGCATGTTGTCATGTTGCATTTTTGTTTTAATTTATCGTCATAAAATGGAGAAATATTATGATAATGGTGTAAAAATGTAGTTTGATTATGAAATAAAATAATGATTTTAATATAAAAAGAGTCATAATTCATCCATTCATTAAACATAGAGAATTATTATCAAATAAGTGTGTCATTTCAACTCACCTGCCAAAACACAGACAGCTTGCTTGTCTGTGGAATGAGGTTGCAACTAATGCAAGTCATGTTCAAAAGTGTGATATTCTGCTGCACATAAAACGAATCGCAGATTTGTTGACAAAATTGTGGTTTATCGACATTTCCTAAAATAATCATAATAAGAATAATCGGAACTAGTAAAACAAAGCATAATAAGCCAAAAAATAAGATGATGATTCTGAACCTATTCCAGCCTGCCAGTCTTGGTATTGGTAAGGGTTGTAGTCGTCGATACTCTGACAAGGAGAAATATTGTTTCTCGCAGACACGTCATCATAATATCCTGGCTCAGGAGCTAAAGATTGGCGATAGATCTCAACTAATGCTGCTACTATCATGGCAAGCATGGCAAAGAAGAAACCAGATCCTGCGATAATAATAATGAAAATAATAAAAATGATAATAATACGAATAATTATTATTGTGACATAATAATAAATGACAACAAATTAAAATATTATCACAATTATTAATAAATAATCGTACACATCGCTTACCTATCTTCTTCAGCATAGTAAGCGGCATTCCGATTTTTTTGAAATAAGGATAGACAACTCCATCAAATAATGGTACCAATAGCAATATTGCTATGGTATCGAAAGAATTGAGGGCTGAAACTGGCACTGGTGCTGAACCAATCTTCAAATCCATTTGACAGCCTAATATGATGATAATCCGATGTATCAGAATGAGGAAAACATGAAAAAAATACAATACAATACAATGCAATACTAGGAAATATAGTAAAAATATATGTTTGATGAATTGTTGCATTGAGGAAGGGGAAATTTCATCTGTTGACTATCTTCATGGCCCATATCGACCTCCAATTATAGGTCTCTGACATACCTTGGTTTTGGAAAGCAGTTGACATCTGACTGTAAATTCCCCAATAGGGAACCATAACAAACAAAAATGGTGTTAAGCGAGTGACTAGCTTCACTCCTTCAACTTGAGATTTGGAGTATGAACCACCAAAACTGTCCTTCGCCTTATCGAGTATATGCTTCGTTCCTGTACGCGTCTTACGTTTAGTCCAAGCAGCTTCAAAGCAAATCTTCGATTCAAAAATAATGATCAAATTAAATGTAAAGATTTGTTTAAATATATAGATTATTTCAAAATGAAAAAAATCTCAAAATAATGGTATGGCAATGAGTATAACAAGCTTATAGAATAGCAATGTGCGAGTTATTACATTAATTCCATCATCAAGTGTTAAGCTAACTCACCATAATAGCTGTTTCCAGCACGCTTCCTTTAGGTTGAGCAATTTTATAAAGTGGAGTACCCAAAACAAAAATGGTGATCGCAGTTGCTAAAAATAATTAATAAATACCATGTATAATTAACAAATAAATATACATATACGGTGTGTTGTTCATACCCATCATAATAGCAGGTATCATATAGCCAACAAAGAAACCCCATTCCTTGCCACCAAGCTGGGGTATGCCGTATTGACATATATATGACACTAACGTGTATGAGATCAGAGAGCCAAGGTTGATCGCCCAGTAGAACCAATTGAAAAAAGACTGAGCACATCATAATGATAATTATTATGATTATTATTATTATTATTATACGAGGATTATGTTTAACCATAAATAATGAATATATGTCACCTCTTTCTCTTTTCGATCTTTGGAATATCTGTCATCAAACTGATCGGCTCCCATAGTCGATACGTTAGGTTTAATTCCACCGGTCCCTGTGTTGCAAAGTACAACAAATAAATAAATAAACTTGGATACAATACAATGACTGTGTTTGCAAATTTGCAATACCTATGGCTATGATATATATAGCAGGAAAAAATAATGCAGGAGAGACATCACCAGGAATAGAGCCTAATACTACCAGCACTAATCCAACTAAATAAATCGAACAAAACACCAGAATTGACTTGTATCTCCCCAAATATGTGTCAGCTATGTAGCCTCCTAGCAATGGAGTAACATAACAAACACCACTCCATGCTGAATATTGAACATCAGCTTCTGCATTGGAATAGTTTAGCTGCGTTTGAAAAAATAATACTAAAGAACCGGCGAAGCCATAATAAGCCAATCTCTCACAAAATTCTGTCACAATAATAAAACCAGCAACTCCCAATAACACAGATTTGCGTTTGATAGCATCTGGAGGATCAGGGGGATACAGCGCATCTAAACTTTCCAATCGTCTTTGCTTATCCTTTTCGGTAGGTGAGTTCATTGATGCAAAATTCTTCAACTTCTCATTTTCCTGAATTAACAAAAAGGCACAGTATATTATATCATAATAAGATATCTTTTGTTACAGTTTTAAGAGTATTGGTTAACGCTATCATAAGCTGTAAATATCATAAAACTTTCACATATTTTATGTTGAGATGCTGAGGAATAACTCAACGTAATATGGCTTAAATGTTTGAGAATGCAAATAACAAAATAAATAGTGTAATTAATGAACAGATTGTTCAATATTGTTGTAACTACAGTAGAAATAGCATGTTCTTACTCCTTGATCATCCATTTGATCTCCCATGGGAGATATGACTTCATCTGATTTGATCATTACAAAAAAAATTAAGTATGCTTCTTTACAAGTACAGTATGCTTGGAATATACTGTGCAAAAGTACAATAACGCAATAATGTACAGTTTTAACGAACTTGTGTAAAGATAAATTTATAATTTATATTTCACTTTTCACAACTTTAAATGCTGGCGTCTTAAGGATCTAAAGGCATTATTAATTATACAGTGAAATACAATTCTATTACAATATAAAATGGTGGTTAACGTTACGGTACATATAAGCTGTTTATTTGTGGGTTATTAAATTAATATCTTTCTGAGGGTGCGGATCTAAATATTATTTTATGAATGAACTGTGAACGTGGTTATTTTGGTTTTTGGTTGATGTGATGAGGAATTAAATTTGGAAGCAGCACAAAAAATTGTTATCATGATGCTATTTTCAATTCTATTAAGCTCTTTTCTTGCTCAATCAACTGCATTTATTCCATGCAGTAGCAGGCATTCTTCAATTGCTTCTCTAAATATGATCAGGTGAGTTGCAAAAATATGCAATGCCCATCGCAATCTATATATTATTATCGATACTAATCAATTGATTTTGCGTGATTGATTCAATGGCATGTCATCATATTGTGAAATATGAATGATTGTGTTTCATTTTGATATTTAATACAATTTATTCTTCCGATTGTACTGTATATTTTTTAGTGATGGCCGAAGACCTCTGATGGGTGGCAACTGGAAACTTAATCCCACGAAAGTTGTTGATGCAACAAATCTTGCATCAGAAGTTGTTAAATTAACAACAAAAGCTAGTGGTGTCGATGTGGCAATATTCCCACCTCATCCATTTTTGGTTCCAGTTAATGCATGTTTGGCTGGAAGTGCAATTAAGGTACAGTACTACTTTGGTATAGAGTATTTTCCACCAAATAAATGTGTATTATTATTTATATTTAATCTCATTTTCATATTGTAGCTGGGTGGCCAGAATTGTTTCTTTGAGAACTCAGGTGCTTACACTGGAGCTGTATCCACTTGCATGTTGAAGGATGTTGGTGCAACTTATGTTCTTGCTGGTCACAGTGAAAGACGAACTCTCTTCAAAGACAATGATGCTGCCATCAGTAAGAAAGTTAAAAAGGTATGAAGGACATCAATTTCAACCGCATTAATTTGTATTATTGCAGAATAATAAAATTAATTTTATTATTTCAATTATTTTAATAGATTTTAAAGGAAGGTTTAAAGCCTGTTCTTTGCATTGGTGAGAGTCAAACTGAGTATGAAGCAGGTTTAAATCGTGAAGTATGTGCTATTCAAATTTTAAAAGACTTGGCCAATGTCACTCCAGAGGAAATGTTAGACGTAGTTTTGGCTTGTAAGTTTTTCTAATATTAATAAATTATTATTTTTTATTTTCATTAATATACTGCTGGAATAAAAATAATAATAATTTTTTATTAGATGAACCAGTTTGGGCCATTGGAACTGGTTTAGTTTGTCCAAAAGAGGTTGCACAAGATGTGCACGAGTACATCCGTTCATTAATCAAGAAGAAGTTCGGAGATGAAATTGCAAGAAAGACCATTATTCAATATGGCGGATCTGTAAAAGCTGATAATGTGAAGGAACTTATGGCTATGCCAGATATTGATGGTTGTCTAATTGGTGGTGCTTCGCTCACAGCTGACAGCTTTTCTAAGATTGTCAATTACCAATTGTGGTAAACGATGAATAGCGAAATTGCTATTGAACAATAGATTATATGTTATTGGTCTACTGCAGTAGCGAACAATAGAATTTACAACGTGAGATAATGTCAAAGCGTTTAAAATTTGAACCAATCACATTTGAATGAAAATTATCTAATTTATTAATTTAATTTTCTTTGGTCCGTATTTTTTTATCTAAATAGAAATCCTCTGTCGACTATAAACAAAGCTTATCATCCGTTAACAATTCTTAAAGTATTGATTTATTAGCGATTAGGTAATGCTGAGTATTTTCAGTTGAACTATTATTACCTTTTCCCAATAGGAAAAACTCTTCGGAAAAATTGTTTTGATTTGCGATTTGAGGTGTGAGATAGGGGTAGTACAACTCACAAATCATAGAATTATTTTGATATTTGATATGTAATTGTGCTATTACTAATTCATACATATTGATAAGAACTCTGTGTTGGGAATGAAGTTTGGTATGTTCCATTTCAATGGTGCAACATCTCCATTAGAGTTGATAAAAATAAATTTTATTTGAGTTTCATCTAGATTTCTTCACGTCACGATTAATAGCAAATAATAATAATCTAGTCAGTATCACATAGCAAATATCGACTTAATATATTCAAATTTTAAGTTATTTATTATGTTAAATATTGGTAAAATAGTGATAAATGTTACTATAATGCTACGAAAATTAGCTTGAATAGCAATATCATGAAAGATTCTAGGAGTTTACACATTTTTGCTTTTAACAGCTTTATATACGATCGATAAAACTCTAATGGTGCATTTCAAAGCACACGAGAGCATAAGCGCAACCATACATAAATGAGTAAAGGCAACTTTAGATAGTAGATTATATCTATCTTCATATGTTGTTGCATTTGTTATTAACTCAAAGCTTGGATTAATTATAGTATGAAATAATCCCACCATTATGAGCTTCAAACCTATCAAACCAAGAAATTTAAAAAATTACTTCATACAACTATTCGAAATTTATATCAATTCAACAAGAATGATGATGTATATAATAATATATATTAGTATAATTATTTTAAGAATGGGATTTTAAATGTTATAAACTTACTTAATGTTATAATAGCTGATGGTTTATTTTCTTCAAGAACAACTAAATAAGTAAGACCCAAAATTGAAGAACCAGCTGATGTTATCAAAATAGCTTTCCTGTAGAATATAATAAATTATTTTAAAAACAGATTTGCAATACAATCAACAATCAATCAAAAACTAACCACCATATTGGTGCAAGAAGCGCTCCATAATAGTGTTCAACAGCTCTTCCAACTTGTTCAATTGATGGGTTTTCTGCTCCAAATAATGGGGCAAGTGAAGCATAATCAACCAAATAATCCACCAATATCATACCAAGAATCAAAAAACATGCTTTAATTGTGATAAGATATAGAAAAACTTTTATAGCATCATTTGATTGACTCATTGCTAAATGATTATTTGAAAGCTGCACCAGTGCAACAATTGTTTATAATATTTTGTAAAAAAATAATTTTTGTATAAAATCCCACCACATACCACCGTGGGTATAAAAATTAATGAATGAATGAATCATTAAAAGATGATTTTTGAAATTCCAATTCATCGTTCAACATCTCCTTCTTCTTTCACGTGACTCCCTTCAATGCTCCATGCTCACAAAATTGGTCGAGAACAATTTGAATTACTTTGTTTGGGTAGTTAGCCTAATAAGAGGGAAAACTTTCGATGATTAATTGGATCTTAGCATTAGAATATGTGGTAGAACTTTCTGAGAAAAATTCAAACGAATTCCCGTACAGTATGAAATGTGTTTTGAATTCATAAGGAATTTTACCTTTGTTTGATAATAAAATAATTAAGTTACAAGGATAAAAGATGCCTTGGATACAATAGTTTACATAAATACAATCACAGCATTGAAACGATAAAATTATAGTATATATTATTCCTTTTTAGAAGATGTTGACGCTGACTGTTCCATCATCTGTTGCGATTGATCCAATAGTTTCTTCTTTTTATCATTTATTTTATTAGCAATATTATTATCATTTGTTATTTGATTCAATTGGGATGATGGCACTGGTGAAAAATGTTTGATGTTAGAATAATAGCTTAATATTGCATTCCAATATAAACTTGCGAAATGAGCGAATAATGGACGATGTTTCAGCGGAATAATGCTGAAATTCAATGAATGTACGAATGGCCAGTATTTTAATCCAGTGACCCAAGTAACAATAAATTGATATTTAAGATTTGTAATCGTAGAATAAGGATCTCCACGGAACAATGCTTTTGCAAAGAAAACCATAGTTATAACAGTTGGTGATCCAAACAACTGATCTATTACAACTCTACCTACTACTCTTATAAATGGTTTGCCAGGACATAAATAGACCAAAAATGGATACCAAAACAAAATAAAAGGTGTTATCACAACAGCTCGAATTGTCCCCATTTCCAATGATCGAATAAAATCCCATTGAAACCGATTAATGATATGTTTTTGAATATTTTTTATGTGAGAGTCTTGATTTTCTATATCATTGCTAATAATTCGCAAATTGCGAGTATTATCATGATTTGCTTGACTTCTAAGATCTTCAGATGAAACAACTATTTTCTTATATGATTTTTCTTTTTTTCCAACATCACTAACGATAGAATTGATATTATCATTATTACTTTGCAAATTCAATGGAAAATTATTCACGGATGTAGAAATTTCTTGATTTATGTTATTTTCGAAATATTTTTGACATATCATATCACCTATTGCAGCAATAAAGAATCCAGTAAATGCATTCGTTAAGTAGGGATAAGTAGAAGCATGGTGACTGTAAAAGGCTGCTGCAACTGCTAGTAAGTTGGTCATTATATTTACCAGATTATCAGAATCCGATATCACTTATATATATATTTATTTAAGTATTTGTCGTTATGATGTAACTAATGCAACTTCTTCACTTCTCGTGAAGGATATAAGCTTACTAATATTTTAAATTTTAAATGATCGATTGCATCAAAAAAGAGACTTTTGACTTAGATTTTTAATTGTATTATTTGTTATTTATTGATTTACTGTAGCAATGGATTCTAGGTTACAGCAGCATAGATATTAAAATACTTGTACACTCCCTTACCCCGTACATTTTATACCAAATAAATATAACAATGATTTCCGATTTTTCGATTATTTCAGTAGTTCGAATTCCGGAGTTTTATTTTATTTTTGGTAAAAGACCGTTGAATCGAATGGTTAGTGCAGTATGAGACGGCTGTTTCTAATGTTTTCAGCTCATTCTTCTAGTTTTGTTTGTCTGATAAATTTATTGAGTAGATTCATGTTCATTCATTCATTAATTGTTTTTACATCCTTGATGAATGAATTAACCACATGATTACATGCTTGGCGACATTTTAAAAATTTCTCTTTCGCAACTTTGATACTGTTGAAATCATCTTGAAAGTTAAATCTTATCTTTGTTCTTAGTATTAATGATGACGTAACTACAATTCAATGTCCGATACGATAAGGGAATACTATCTTGTTTAAATTATATTTTATCATAGTGCCCAGCTTTGAAGAGCAGGAAGCTAAGGAGATGTTATAAACAATAATAATACAAGCTATACACAATATTTAAATTTAGCGAATGGTCATTTACGAAATTTTAAGACTTTATTTGATGATTATGGATAAGTGGATAAAATAATAACACCACACATTATCCTTTTAAGCAATCCATTCTTATAACTTCGCGTTTTATGTACATTTGAATAAATATGTAATATATGGACAAATATACAATAACATTCTGAGTATCATCGTCCAATAGTTAAGTATTTCCTAATAAAATTGCATTATACTGACAGTTAGTTCGAACGAAATCTAAAGAAAATATTTTAATGTTTAGATGAAGAATTTGTTGGATTTGCCGTGAACTGAGTGGTTGGTTCAAAGGATGGTTGATTGGATGGTTGACTAGACGGAATCAATGTTGTTTGAGATGTTGGCTTAGATGATGGTTGATCCGATGGTTGGTTTGTAGGTTGATTAGATGGGAAGAGAGTGGTTTGGGA
>VKHH01007282.1:0-11571 GCA_015144975.1 Epipyxis sp. PR26KG | reverse complement strand
GTTTTCTAGCTTGTTCCTCTTGTTTAGTTGAACTGGTTTGATTTGCTCAGTTAATTCCTATTAATTCATTCATTCACCAAATTATAAGACCACCCTGTTTTTACTAAAACTAAATACTAAGACCACCCTCGAATTTTCGAATAAAACAATATTTAAGGGGTGGTCTTAAATATGGGACAAGACGGTACAAGCATAAAATAAAAAATAATCAAAATATTCATCATTCATCCCATTCGTTCTTACCGGGTTACGTATTTGTAATTTTTTCTCCCCATTTTCTCCCCTACCCTACTAGTATTTATTAATATTTTATTTTGCAAATCTGGGCACATTTCCCCATTAATATTTGAAATTTGAAATACTTCAATAAATTAGGGGAGGGGGATTAAAATGGCCTAGTGATGAGATCGGAGATATTCTAGTGATGAGATTAAATTCTTTGATCGACTAAAATTTGAATTACCTTAATAACATACTGTATTATTATTAATTATTCCGATAATTTTTTATTCTACATTTTAATATTATTCTATCACTTAACAATTCTTAAAACTTTCCAATGAATGACCACCAGCTTTACTTTACTTTTTTTTTGAATTTTTAGATGACTCAAGCACAAATTGAGCAATCTGTATCACCATCAATCATGATATCTACAAATGTCTTGAATTTATATACAACAAAGAATAGAATCTTCAAACTCTTTTTATCTTTAAATTCTTTTGTAGAGGAATTGTTCTCAAAAGAACATTTACTTTTCATCACTTCATAATAAGAAATAGCTCCAGAAAATAATTATTGCTTCTTATATTTACATCATCATCATCACCATCCTCCTGTTCTTCCATATTCATTTCAAAATTCTTCAACTGATGATCTGTAATATCATCTTCTTTCTTCTATTTCATTAATAAATTTACATTAATTAATAATATTTAATTAACATCACTACTCAACTATTATAACATTTTCATTTTATTTTGCACCAACAATATAATAATTCATAACTTACAAATTGTGAAACAAAAATATCTTTCTTCTCACTTCATTAACGGTTCTGGCAAATCATTACTAGCATTCCACTTAAGAATGACACTTGATCACAGGAATGAACGCTATGCTGTAACTCCATTTATTTGCGCTTGCAGCTGGACTTAACGACGTCATACACTGTCGAAGATCGTCATCAAAAGATTCAATTTTCATCACTTCATAATAAAAATAGGTTCCAGAAAATAATTAGTTTCTTACATTTACATCATCATCATCATCACCATCCTCTTGTTCTTCCAGATTCATTTCAAAATTCTTCAATTGATGATCTGCAATATCATCTTCCTTTTCCTATTTCATTAATAAATTTACATTTAATTAATAATATTTAATTAAAATCATTCAACTATTATTATAACATTTTCATTTTTTTTGCACCAACAATATAATAATTCATAACTTTCAACTTGTGAAACAAAATTTCTTTCTTCTTACTTCATTAATGGTTCTGACAAATCATTACTAGTATTCCACTTAAGATAACACTTGATCATCGGATCATCGGAATGAACGTTATGCTGTAACAGTGCAGGATTCAGGAGCTTCAGTTATTTGCGCCTACAGCTGAAATTTGCGACGTCATACCCCGTCGAAGATCATCAGCAAAACATTTACTTTTCATCACATCATGAGAAATAGGTTCCAGAAAATAATTACTTTTTATATTTCTTAAACTCTAACCCTAACTAACCTAACCCTAACCTGAAATCATTACTAGTATTCCACTTAAGATAACACTTGATCATCGGATCATCGGAATGAACGTTATGCTGTAACAGTGCAGGATTCAGGAGCTTCAGTTATTTGCGCCTACAGCTGAAATTTGCGACGTCATACCCCGTCGAAGATCATCAGCAAAACATTTACTTTTCATCACATCATGAGAAATAGGTTCCAGAAAATAATTACTTTTTATATTTCTTACATCATCATAATTCATTATCATCATCCTACTGTTCTTCTTGCAATGATCCGACGAATGATACTTCGATCCATTTGCCAATTTGCAAACTTCTAACCACATCCAAAATTCTTTCAATAATTGATTATCTGATGTCTAAACATCCTTCCATCCTTCCACCTTCCACGCTTCCACGAAATAAATTAAATCATCATTTGATTTATAATATCATCTTCTTTCTTCTATTTCATTAATAACAATAAGATTTAATTAACATCATTCAACTATTATAACATACTAATTCATTTTATTTAAAATTCTTTTGCTATAAATTTCATGCCATCATATTTTCGTGGTGTGGTTAATTAAATGGTTAATGAACGAATGATGTTTTGGCAACAAACCACAGATTCATTCATCGATTCATCATTCCCGATTCTGTCTGCAAAATCAATCCTTGGTATTATTAACACCAATAAAACAAGGATCTCGAACAAAATTATTGAGCATTGAAGATTTCAGGTTGAAGTTGTTTGTAATTAAATGTCAGAAAAGCTAACTCGTGTAGCGATTGTGAAGGAAGATAAATGCAAACCTAAGAAGTGTCGTCAAGAGTGCAAAAAATCATGTCCAGTTGTGAAGCTTGGTGCGTTTGGTGTTTACTTGTCTACGTTTTTCACGTTATTGAGTTATTTTGCTTTTAAATTTAGGGAAACTTTGTATTGAAGTCACACCTAATTCAAAATTAGCTTTTATATCCGAAGAACTTTGTATTGGTTGTGGTATATGTGTTAAGAAATGTCCTTTTGAAGCTATCAATATTATTAACCTACCAAAATCTCTTGATTCTCAACAAACACATCGATATGGCCCAAATTCCTTCAAATTGCATCGTTTGCCTATGCCTCGACCAGGACAGGTGCTAGGTTTGGTAGGTACGAATGGTATTGGTAAATCAACAGCATTAAAGATATTAGCTGGTAAACAGAAGCCAAATCTTGGTCGCTTTGAGAATCCTCCTGATTGGGCTGAAATCTTGGTTTATTTTCGTGGTTCTGAGCTCCAGAATTACTTTACTCGTATTTTGGAAGATAATTTGAAAGCAATCATCAAACCACAATATGTTGACCACATTCCAAAAGCGGTTCAAGGTAAAGTTGGTGATATAATGACATCTAAATGCCAACGGGATAACCTTGAATGGACTTTAACTGAGCTTGACTTGGTTCACGTGAGAGATAGAGAAGTGGAAGTACTTAGTGGTGGGGAGTTGCAACGTTTTGCAATTGCTGTTGTCGTGGTGCAAAAAGCAGATGTGTATATGTTCGATGAACCTTCTTCTTATTTGGATGTAAAGCAGCGTTTGAAAGCGGCGACAACTATTCGATCCATAGTTTCAGCTGGAAGTGAAGATGGGCTTAAAAAGTTTGTGCTGGTAGTAGAGCATGATCTTGCAATATTGGATTATCTTTCAGGTACCACCTACATACAATTACAACTAATATCCTCGTTGAATAAAGTTATTATCAATAACAGATTTTATTTGCTGCTTATACGGAACGCCCTCTGCATATGGTGTGGTAACCATGCCATTTTCTGTACGCGAAGGGATAAATATATTCTTAGCTGGTTTTGTACCCACCGAAAATCTTCGATTTAGAGAAGAAGAGTTAAATTTTAAAATGGCGACAAATTCAGGTTTCAAGCTATCACTCAACGACAACTTTTATTCTCAAGTTATTATTTTACCGATTTCTTAGATCTGATCGATAATCCTGGACGTAACGCAATGTACAAATACCCAGATATGACAAAAACTATGAAAGGAGGAGGAGATTCTGCTGCTGGTGTCGAACACAAATTCATCCTTCATGTTGAAAAGGGTACATTTACCGATTCAGAAATCGTTGTTATGCTAGGTAAGATTTTTTTATTTTCATTGACATTTGCTAATTCATAAGTGCTTTTAATTGTAGGCGAGAATGGAACAGGTAAAACAACGTTTATTAGAATGATGGCTGGTTTATTAAAAAGCGACGAGCAAGCTCAAGCTGAAGCAGATGGTGATGCAGAACTTGCTTATTCACTTGGTGTTCCTCAGTTGAATGTCAGGTGCAAGCTTATTCTTTTAAATAATCATACACATTTAAATAATCTTTGAAACATGTTGTAGTTACAAACCACAAAAAATATCACCAAAATTTCAAGGAACTGTGCGCCAGCTGCTACATAAAAAAATTCGAGATGCTTACATTCATCCTCAATTTGTAAGTGATGTGATGCGGCCAATGAGTATGGATGCAATCATGGATAATGGTGTTCAAAACTTGTCTGGTGGTGAATTGCAGAGATGTGCGATCGTATTGTGTCTCGGCACACCAGCCGATATTTATTTGGTAACAATTTTGTAGATGCTTCTATTTATTGATTAGCTTAATGTTTGTGTTGCACAGATTGATGAGCCATCAGCTTACTTGGACAGTGAGCAGCGCATAGCCGCTTCAAAAGTAATCAAAAGATATATCATGCATTCTAAAAAAACTGCATTTATTGTTGAGCACGATTTCATTATGGCCACTTACTTAGCAGACAGGTAATTATTTATCAATTTTTATCAAATGTATGAATTCAATTTCTTTCTTAATAGAGTTATAGTCTACGATGGTAATCCAGGGGTGGAAACAACTGCACATACACCTCAGGTAAAATAAATTTCATTGAAATAAGCGATATCATCTTAATAAGAATATGCGTCAAATGTTTAGGCGCTTATTCCTGGCATGAATACCTTCCTCAAACAATTAAATATAACATTTCGACGTGATCCAACAAATTTCCGGCCGCGAATAAATAAAATGGATTCGATCAAAGACAGGGAGCAAAAATTGGCTGGAAATTTTTTTTATTTGGAAGACAATGAGTAATATATTTATGAAAGGAGTCACTAGTCATATATGTTGTATTGCATTGCTGACTGATGTACTGTAGGATGAAATCTCCAATAGCTGTGCTGAGGGATTCAAGGTTACTCATTCCTTTTGCGACCAGACTGAAATTTAATGTAAGCCAAATCATTGTATTTGGTAGATCATGAAACTGCTTTGAACTAAAATAATTTATCATTTTCTGGTGGAAATAAATCGATGCGAATGATGAATTGTACGATTTAGTAATTGAAACCAAATAAGTTAATGACTTTGTTAGTCTGTTCTATTATTCAGTTGAAATAAGAAATTTATCTTTATTTTTAGAAAAGGGTAGATTTTATATAAATGCTAGATAATAAAAAAGTCGTTGTACAATAACAATATTATGATAACGACAATTATTGAGTCAACAACGAACACACAAAATAGAAGACTTTAATTTTTAATCGCCACACATCATATAGCACAACATATATTATTATCTCAATAGTATCTGCAAATAATCGCTTCTCCTAGTACGCATTATCATAATATATAATAAGTACCATCATTATCAACATCCATCTCCATGTTAACTCGTCATGAGCTGCTTTAAGAAGCTTAGACATTTGATTCTGGTAGTAGTCATCCTCATCATTGGAAAGCCCAAGTTAGTTCGTTGTCTCGGTCACTCTTGGAATTCAACCGGTCGAGCCAGTTCCGGAGTTACCGGTACTTCATTTCGTCCAGCAAATCTTCTCTTCCGTCCCTGAAGTGAAGCAACAAACCAACTTGTATTGATGTTGTTACTGCTGCCCTATTCATCATGCTGCTAGCGGTTCCTCCTCCAGCCAATTTTATCATTAGTAAAGCTGCTGCTGCTAATAATATCAATCACAGAATCAAATAAAATCGCTAAAAAACATTTATCACTTCCTTGTGAGCTTGCCGGCTTAAACTTCATTCCGTTTAGCGCTGACTGTTGTTTCGGTAATTTTGGTAAAGAAGAAGCCATATTATTATCAATCATCAATCAACTTCGTAGCTCACTTATCCAAGCTAAAAAAGGTTTCCCACAATATTTAGCCTAACCCATCATAATAATACTTTCAACTACTTATTTATCGCCGACTCAGCTTTGCTGCTGTTCACCTACTAGGAACTTCCTGTCCCACTTCCACCCGCCCCCTCCTCTAATAATTAACTATCATAATAACTTTTTTAATAATCCATCTTTTACATTTGCTAATAATAATGCTATAATTCTCTTCTTCTTGATTGTAATTGGTAATTAAACTAGCTAAAAAAAATTTAAAAACGAAAAATGTGATAACTTATTACCGTACAGCCTTACTACCCTTTTGTTGTAAACTTGTTTTTGTAAATTATGATGTTGTTGCCCATCATTTATTATTATTATATCGTTCTTCGTTGGTTTGTTGATAGTAAGATAGTAAAGAATTTAAAGATAATATATTATGATTAATAAAATCAATCATCATCATTCATGATGAGAGGGAAAAAATATTCATTTAAATGTTTGTTTAATAACAAGAATTTTTTTTTACAAAAGCTGCATTTGACTTAAGATGCATTATTTTTGCAAAGTATTTTTGTAATAAAAACTCCTTTTTGTTAGGCAGGGCTTAACAAAAATAATGGTTAGTTTACAAACAAATTTACAAAACTTATGTAGCATTCTACGAAATTCGCGAAATACTTAATTCAGAAATTCGAAAGCAAGGGGACGAGTTTTTTGTTCAAACCAAGAAGCGAGAGAAGATGATGGTGAATAATGAATTACGAGAGATGGTTGAAACAAAATAAACTAACGAGCCTCCCTTTTGAGGATTTAGGATAAAACAGCGGTTGTCCGTCCGTCCTATTATGTAGTAGTAGAAGTGGTTGTTTTTACATTCCGTTTACCTCTTTAGCTGTAAAAATGCAAATGACTTTTCAAGATAATATTGGATATACGTAACTTTCACAGCTTCAACATTATTGCAGTTGGTTGATGTTGTTTCTCATTTTTTTTGATTTTATTATACATATAATATTCAATAATAATCAATTCTAGCTAGTACAGTTATTCAAATTGCAATTGCTAGTATATGAAAGATTCTACTATTATTGACAACGTAACTATGACTTAGCCACTGTATTGTCTAATAATGATGTAGTACATCGATCCAACACGCACCACAATAATGTACTTTAGTTTCAAGTTCAATTAATAACAATGGAATTGATTCTGCTGCCATTATTATTGTCGCAAAAGTTTCTCAGCATCATCGTGATCCAAAATCTTTGAATGATTATTACTTGGATGGAGGTTAACGTTGAGCAAAAGTTGAAAGCAGGAGGTATTAGCATTGGAAAGAAACAGACTCGACGAGAAGTTATTATTGAAGAAGAAGAGGAGAGTGATGATTCCGAAGCAGATAGAGGAAGATGAATTGGATTCTGGTTCTGATTCTTCTGAGAGTACTTCATCTCACTTATTTGGGTCAATACACAGTGTAATAAGTAGGTCGCGGCAAGGGTGTTGATTGGTGTTAATAATTTATCCAGCAGTGAGGAAGCAATTTTACTTCCATTTTTAAATTTACCTTGTTGATGGTTTAATAGCTTAGTTTTACATGTTGTGCTTAACAAATAACGCTTAGAAGAAGCTGAGAAATGCTTTTCTAATGCTGTTCAAAATATTATTATCATTTTTTGTAACATTTATTATTAATGATGATATTAAAATTGTGAACAAACTTTTATTTTAAGGTTTTACCATTATAATACTTGTTCAAAACAACTCAAAATCACAAAATTCCATGAATGGAATAATAAGGTTATTCCAAAAATGACCGCCCGGTTTTGAAATAAAACCATTGGTTTTGTTCTTCTAGAGGAAGTTTTATATTTGGTGGGTTTTACCAAAAAACATTCCAAAAAAAAACCTTTTTTGTTTATGCCTCTAGAGGAAAAACAGCAATGGAAAAACCACGACAACTAACTGTGAAAAGTGTAGTGTTTTCTGTGCTTATTCTTGTGAGACTAACAGTTTTGTGAGGGCTTTTAAAAATTGGTTTTTCAAAGTTGTTCGAGTCGAAATCGAGACGCGAAGCGTCGAGAATAGACGAGAACTGTGAGAAACAAATCATCAAAAAATTGAGAAAGCCCCTTAAATCGGACAAACACTAAATTAAATTCTCTATCGATTCTATCATCATCAGGAATCTTGATTTCCTGTAGTATATCTTTCTTTTTGCAAATTTGATTCTCCTAATAATAAGTTGTTATACTATGTGTCATTCCACAATGCACATGTATATTATTTTGTCTATTTATTTATTTTATGTATTATTTGTTTATTTGATGAACAGTTGGAGGGAACTTTTTTGGGATTTAACGTACTACCATAACAGAGTACAATTTTTCCGTTGAATTTATTCTATAATAATATATTTTATAATCACAATTTAAACTACCACAATGTAAACACATCGGTAGTCATTTTCTTTCTTAAGTTATAAGCTCTAATTGCTGATAATTTCATATAATTGTAAATTAAAATAAAACGGTAAAAAGCAAAGGTTTATAGTTAACATAATTACAACATAAGAAAGCGAGGACTGCCGCCCGTTCTTCCAATCAACAAGCTAAAATCTGGTGAGGAAAAAGAAAGACAGATAACACAAAAGAAGTTGACGAAATAAGCCAAGCAAGAAAAGGCTTCGAAGAACGAACTCGCAACAAAAAAACATGAACTTGGAGCAACTGAACACCAAGAATAATATTAATCAAACCATAAAAAGAATCAGAAAAATCTATACTAAACAAATCTGATCAGCAATGAAAACAATAAAATCTTACTAAACTATTATTATTCATATATCATATATAAAATATAATATTACCTTCTAAGAAAGAAGAACAAACAAAAACATTCTTTTTTGGACAAACTATTCATGAACAAAATCATGATGAAACACTGACACTAAATTAATTAAAAAGATAAAATTTGGACGAAGAATCAAAGCCAAATTCCTTATTTTTCACTATTAAAATCTATCCTCTGCGTGATGCGAACAGTTCGATCATTACCAAGCAAGTTAGATCAATCCATATTAATAAATGATGTACTGCAACATTTTTTATTAAGTTATTAACAATATAAAATAATGTTATCTAATTTATAATAATAGTCTATAATCAATTAAAAATAATAATATCTAGTAACAATTAAACTGATGATAATATAAACAAAAAGCAATAATAATTATTCAATAATTAATCGTGAGAAGAAGAATTTATTAAGCATTATAATAACAACAATAATAATGATACGAATATATAATAATAACGAATAATAATATTCCAACATTCAAAATATTAATAATAGATAATAATTATCATTATAATTAATCATAATAATAAAATAAATATCAACTCAAATAAATAAAATCTAACGATTTAATAACAATAATAAATAACAATATCATAAATAAAAAATGAAATGATAATAATAATAAATGCTTTATAATAAAAAACTGCATATAAAATAAACCCAAATCCACGACCATTTTTGCTATTTATTTATCATAATTTATATTTATTTTGGATTATTGCTGAATTTACTTTTGTTGACTCTGTTAATAATTGTGTATTTGATGCTGAGATACTGGTGGTGTTTTCATCATCACTAACACTGCAGTATATATTTATTTTTGCCAATTTGTGCATATTTATTTCTCATAATAATACTTCTATCTTATTACGCTATATATATTATATTTATCATTCCTCTTCATTCATTAATTCATTAATTCCCTAACTCTTATATATTATTACTTATATATATATTTAAACTCTTCTGATCTGATTCACCACCAGAATCTCATCACGAGGGTATGTTATACTATGTGTCATTCCACAATGCACATGTATATTTTGTCTATTTATTTTATGTATTTGTTTATTTGATGATTTAACGTACCACAGAGTACAATTTTTCCGTTGAATTTATTCTATATTGTATTTTATAATCACAATTTAAACTACCACAATGTAAACTCATCGGTAGTCATTTCCTTTCTTATAACGAAAGTTATAAGCTCTAATTGCTGATAATTTCATATAACTGTAAATTAAAATAAAACGGTAAAAAGCAAAGTTTTATAGTAGTTAACTTAAGAACCTGTGCTGCTGTAAAAGCCTGGAAACTTTTTACAATATTCCAGAATTCCAGGAATTGTAAAAAGTTTGCGAAATATTATTCATGCATGAGTCATTGAGTCCTATATTGTATAATTGCGGTACTCTGGTATGGTGTAAAAATACAAGCATTTTTATCGTTGTAAATTATGGCTTGCGATGAAGCAGTATATGCTGCATTTATATTGATATGTTTTGAATATTATGCAGTGTTATCAATAAAAATCAGCGGCTTTGAATTCAATAAGCATATAATTTACATCTCGTGTTATGTTATTTCAATGTTATCCACATGGGCGTTTGTGTTAAAATTCCATACAGCGAAAATATTTTCGAACCGCAAAGTACAAAACTTTTTACCTTATTTATACATATTTGATTCTGTTGCTGCATTATTTCTCTCATTGGCAATTTATTTGGAGAATTATATTTTATTCATCGTTTCTATGACATTTTTATGCAATTTTTTCCTGCTTCATATATTGCATCGAGTTTTCAATGCGAAGAAGCCAGACGGAATGGTTAGTGTGTTAATACTTGAAATTTTATTGCGAAAATGTGTAGTTGCCAATGATGCAATTATTATGATATTATGATATGATTCACCACGACCTTAACTTTTTTTATTGATTCGAAGTGTAAATTATGTTGATTTATGTTATCATAGTTGGATGAACTGGTGGCAACAACAAAATCTTATATTCATCATTGCGCTTCGTTTCTGTTTTTGGATTCCAATGATTACGAGGTACTACTAATCACCGCCATATGGAGAGCAGTATCGATGAGCGGTCACACTGCACAAGTTTTAGGATTAAAGAAAGTTATCACAACAGATGAATTGAATAGATTCAATTGGTTTTTGTCGCATGTTCGCAATATCATCGTTTTAATCATATTGGTTCTGTGTTTTATATTTCCTAAAATAAGAAATAGCTTTGGTAAATCTGCGATTGGTCATGTTGGATATATTCTAGTTCGCGCTGGACCGGTGTTTCGACTAGGTTCAGTTTATGTTGGGGATAGACCGTTATGGCAATCTTTCACTGATTACAAAAGAATTCAAACATTAATGTCAGGAAAGCATCCTTATTTATCCTTAGAATGTGGCAGTTTGACTTTTCTCGCTTTGTTATTTTTATCGTGGCGATATATTTCTTAGAAATCCAGAATACCAGTAATAGCGTTATTTTGAATTATTATTGTTCAAGAAATATTACTGCAATGGATACTTGAACGCTTGATTGTCACAATGTGTATTAAGTCAATGCCGCCGCAAAATATATTCTAATTTATATCAGAATCATTAACAAATAATGTATAAAATAGTACAACTAAGTAAAGTTACATAGCAATTTTCGTACGCATTGGAAACGATGTGATAGCCATATACATTTCATATTCATTATCAACTATTCTAACAATTGTAAATTATTAATTCACATAGATTAGTAATCTGAGTGAATGCTTATATTAGTGTGTTTATTATTGTTGAATCGATTT
>VKHH01007281.1:0-11572 GCA_015144975.1 Epipyxis sp. PR26KG | reverse complement strand
TCATGACCGACGCGGGCGATGTTCTGCCGGTATCGAGCGGCTCTAGCTCCATGAAACCCGGTTGGAGTGCGTTTGGTGAAGTGCGGGGCTTGCGGGCGAGTGCAGAGGCCCAGCAAGGTTTTGTGGGCGCACGCACGGAAACAGTGACCGGGCTTGTCGGGGTTGACTACACCCAGAAGAACTATGTTCTGGGTGCGGCCCTTCATCTAGCCAATGGCACCAGCAAGCTGTCCAATCGTGGAGCCAAGACGAAGTCTGACGCTGTTGCTGTGTCGGTTTACGGCAGCGTGTCTGGGCCCGTTCTTGCCTTGGATGCCTATGCATCGCGCGGCGGCGGTAACTTGGACATGACCCGGGCTGCTGGCCCCTTGGCCGCATCTGGTTCCACCGACAGCACCTTAACCAGCTTTGGGGCGGCGCTTAGTGCCACCAATAAGACAAGCTGGGGTTCATATGTGCCCAGCGTGTCGATGGCTTATGATAAGGCTGAAATCGATGCTTACCGTGAGTCCGGCCCGATCGGTCTGACCATTGGGGAGCGCACGGTGGAATCAATGGTCGCGCGATTGGGCGTGACGGCCTATGGCGATTTTGGCACTGCCGAGATGATTAAGCCGTGGGTTCGGGTCGCAGTTGCGCATGACTTCCAAGCGTCCGACACCGGTGCAACCGGTTTGGGCTTTGCCTCCGCGGCGGGTGGGACTGTAGCCAATGTTGCCGGCTTGAGCCAAGATGAGTCATGGGGCGAGCTTGGACTTGGCGTTGAGGCGAAGGTAAAATCGGCTACCTTGGGCCTTAGCTATGAGACCACCATTGACCGCACCGATGTGCGCGTTGAGCAAGTGCGTGCCCGCGTTCGCGTCGCTTTCTAACCAGCCTCACGTGTCAGGCGGCCAAGCCTAGGGTAATGAACTCTAGGCTTGGCACCGGACAGCCTTGGGCTTGCCAAGCTCGGCCAGTCCATGGCAGTTTGTCCTCACTGGCCGCCTGTGTCGTTGGACTGTCTGATGTTTGAGCAGCAAACCCATCCCGACAAGCATATCATCGATATCCTGATCGAGGAGCGGGCACCTAGTCTTGCGAAATCCGTCTTTTGGCCGATCATGCGGGCGTCGCTGAATAAACTGCTCGACTATGATCAAGCTGTCACGATGGCCGATACCATCGCTTCTTTGCCGGGGCTGCCAGCTCTAGAAGAAGTGGCAGAGCGCTTATCCGTTCGCACGCAGACCCATGGTTTTGACCATATTCCCAAAAGTGGGAGGTGCGTGATTGTGGCCAATCACCCCACAGGGATTGCCGATGGCATTGCTGCTTGGGATGCAATCAAGCCCATCAGGCCTGATTTGATCTTTTACGCCAATGCCGACGCCCACCGCGTTTCGGCTGGATTTACCGATGTGTTGGTGCCGGTGGAGTGGGAAGAGCACAAGCGCACGCGCGAGAAAACGCGCGAGACCCTGCGCTTGACGCAAGGCGCGTTTCAAGCAGAGCGGGCTATTTTCATCTTTCCAGCCGGTCGATTGGCACGTCATGTGAACGGCGTATTACAAGACCCAGAGTGGATGAGTTCGGCGGTTTCCATCGCTCGTAAAAACCATGCCCCGATCGTGCCTATTTATATGACGGGCCCTTGGAGCTTTTGGTTTCACTTCTTTGATAGTTTCTCCAAGGAATTGCGCGATATCACGCTGTTCAAAGAGCTTTTAAACAAGAAGGGCCAGCTCTTCACCCTCACAGCCGGTCCTGCCATTCCGGCAGAGCATCTTCTGGGCGATGCAACCCAAGTCACCCAGCACCTAAAGACCCATGTAGAAACCGTGATGCCAGACCAGCCAGATGCACCCTTTGTGCCCTTGACTGGGCCCCCATCGAACTGAATCTGGTCACCAACTCAGTCGACGTAGAGCAGCCTGAGTGGCTTGGCTTTCATTATGACGCGTTCCGCGCTAGTCTAGGGACGTTATGAAATTCCTTGATCAAGCAAAAATCTTCATCCGTTCTGGCGACGGCGGGAACGGCTCGTCCTCTTTCCGGCGCGAAAAATACATCGAATATGGTGGACCCGACGGTGGTGACGGCGGTCGCGGTGGCGATGTTGTTGTTGAAGCTGTGGACGGACTTAATACACTCATCGATTATCGATACCTGCAGCATTTCAAGGCCGACCGGGGCCAGAATGGCATGGGTCGCCAAAAGCATGGGGCTTCAGCAGAAGATCTCGTCCTGAAAGTGCCCGTTGGGACGCAGATCCTGGAAGAGGATCGTGAGACCCTGATCGCCGATCTGGCCCAAATCGGCGACCGCGTTGTCCTAGCTAAGGGTGGCAATGGTGGCTGGGGTAATTTGCATTTCAAAAGCTCGATCAATCAAGCACCCGACCGCGCCAATCGCGGCCTTGAAGGCGAAGAAAAGTTCATTTGGCTTCGGCTGAAGCTGATTGCCGATGCTGGCTTGGTCGGTCTGCCAAATGCGGGCAAGTCCACCTTCTTGGCGGCTGTATCATCGGCCAATCCCAAAGTTGCCGCTTATCCCTTTACCACGCTGCACCCAAATTTAGGTGTTGTGATCCTGGGGCCTGATACACGCTTTGTCTTGGCCGATATTCCGGGCTTAATCGAAGGGGCGGCTGAAGGTGCAGGCCTTGGTACCCGCTTCTTGGGCCATGTAGAGCGCTGCGCCGCCTTGATCCATCTGATCGACGGCACCGACGAAGATGTAGCTGTGGCTTATCGCACCGTGCGGGATGAGCTTGAGGCCTATGGCGAAGACCTCGCTCGCAAGCCAGAGATCGTTGCCCTCAACAAGATTGATGCATTGAGTCCAGAGGAAATCGCGGAAAAGCGCGCCGCTTTGTCCAAGGAGGCTGGGCGGACCGTGCTGGCGATTTCTGGGGTGTCACATTCGGGCGTACGCGGAGCGTTAGGCTTATTGTGGCGCGAAGTCGCAAAGTCACGCGGGATTTTGTCCCCTGATCTGGATGATGTTGACTCGTTCGGTGAGCCAATGGCTGAAGCCAATGAGGACGGCTGGGTACCATGACGCATCGGGCTTTGCGTCAAGCCAAACGCATTGTTCTCAAGTTTGGGTCTTCGCTAATTATCGATCCGGCAAGTGGGGAAGCCCGCAGCGCTTGGCTTTTGACCGTGGCGCAAGACGTGGCGCAAGCTCGTAGCCTAGGCCAGCAGATCGTGATTGTCTCCTCAGGCGCGGTCGCGCTAGGGCGCGGGGCGCTAGGCTTGCCAGCGGGCAAATTAAAGCTTGAAGAAAAGCAAGCCGCCGCAGCGGCGGGCCAAGTCCGCCTGATGGCGGCTTGGGGTGAGGCGTTTGCGAAACAAGGCATTGCAGTGGCTCAAGCGCTGGTCACGCCCGATGATACCGAACGGCGGCGGCGCTGGCTGAATGCGCGGGCAACCCTCGACACCTTGCTGACATGCGGTGCTGTGCCAATCGTCAACGAGAATGATACCGTCGCCACCGACGAACTGCGTTATGGCGACAATGATCGGCTGGCCGCGCGCGTGGGGCAGATGGTTGGGGCCGATGCCCTAATCCTTTTTTCCGACGTCGATGGCCTCTATGAGACCGATCCTCGGCAAAATCCCGCCGCCGCCCATATTGGTGAAGTCCGTGACATCACGGAATCGATTGAGGCTATGGCCGGGGGAATCAATCAAAAGGCCGGTGTTGGCTCTGGTGGGATGCGAACAAAGATTGAGGCCGCGCGGATTGCGACGGCGGCTGGCTGCAGTGTCGCCATCAAGGACGGCTATTTAGACCATCCCTTCCGCCGTCTGCTAGAAGGCGGCCGTTCGACCTGGTTTATCCCTGCTGCTGACCGCGAAAGCGCAAGACGGGCTTGGTTGGGTCATAGCCTCAATCCAGCAGGCTGTTTCTGTGTGGATGCTGGGGCTGCTAAGGCCTTGAAGGCTGGGGCCAGCCTGTTGTCCATTGGCGTGAGGTCTGTGGAAGGGCAGTTTGAGCGCGGTGACACGATTGCGATTAAGGATGCCTCTGGTCGGATCATTGCCCACGGCATCTCTGCTTATTCCTCTTCTGATGCCCTACAGATCCTTGGCCGTCATAGCGACGAGATCGAAGACATTTTGGGCTATGCAGGGCGACCAGCTTTGGTCCATCGCGACGATCTGGTGCTGTCCTAGCAGCGCAAATCAGGCCGCCCAGCGCTTTTCGTTCAATTCGCGATCAATGGCTTGGGCAAAGTCCTGCTTGGTCAAAACTAATTTGCCCTGGTCGGAACCCTGCTTCCCAATCTTGCGTGCGACATAGCGGTGCAATTGCCCGTCCGCGCGAATACCCGTCAACCGTTTGAGATAATTGACTTGGGCCGATGTTGGCCGACTGACCGTGTGCGGGAGGGAATCCTGTCTGTGCGAGGGGACTACGGGCTTTGCGCGGGGGCTTTCTGCCTCCAACGCTGGCAAAAGGGATAATTGCATCGCCATTCCTTTCTAGACGTGCTGCGTTAAACGGGAACAAGATAGGAACGAAATGCTGAGTCTGCAAGTGAAATCGACCAATTTCGGCAAAATATACGTCCGAATATGACGTTATATTATCACGATTCAGCAGTTTGGGTCGTTCAGACCTTGTTTCAAGACCGCAATTGGGCCTTAACCTATTCCGAACAAGGGAATGGCGTGCACTTGGGAGCGGGCATGAACGAGCATATGATAGTTAGCCATGACGGAGTGAAGACCTTCGTCGCTGATTTTGATCCAGTAGGGGCCTATACCGGCCCTCCCGTCATGTGTTTGCACGGCCTCACGCGGAACCATAAAGATTTTCTTGGGGTGATCGAACCAATTCGCCGGATGGGCCGCAGAGTACTTGCGCTTGATGTGCGCGGTCGTGGTCGTTCGGATTGGGACCCCAATCCAAGCAATTATAACCCCCTTGTCTATGCCCAAGATGTGTTGACCATTTTGAACCGCTTGGGCTTAAAACGGGCGGTGTTTCTCGGTACAAGCATGGGCGGGATCATCACCATGCTGGTCGCCGCATTTTCCCAGTCGACGGTAGCTGGCGCAATCTTGAATGATATTGGTCCTGAAGTTGATCCAGCTGGGCTCAAGCGGATTCAGGGCTATGTAGGAAAAATTGGGCGGGCTTCTAATTGGGAAGAGGCTGCGGCCATGATTGCCGTCATTGGTGAATCCGCCTTTCCAGGCAAAGACGCGGTATTTTGGGAGGATTTTGCTCGAAAAACCTGCATTGAAACCCCTGACGGCATCCTATTTGATTATGACCCTGCCATTGCCCAAGTCGCCAGTTCTGGCGGGACCGAGGCCATCCCGACCTTGTGGGATCAATATGCGGCCTTAGCCCCTATCCCAACGGCGGTGATTCGTGGTGCGCTTTCGGATTTGTTGTCTGCCGACATTGTGGAGCGGATGAAGCTTGCCAAGCCCGATCTAATTACGGTTGAGGTCCCCAATGTTGGTCATGCGCCAACCCTAGAAGAACCAGAGGCTTGGACGGCGATTGAAGCCATCATTCGTCAGACAAAATAGGCTAAACTGAATCCAAGAATACTGATTAACGTAAATCTTTGTAAACTTTAACGTAACCACTTCCCAGATACAATCACCACAAGAATGCATGGCACTGAATTCTCTTGAAGCGGGCTTGAAAGATCGAGACTTCAGAAAAGAATCGGGGAGAGTTGTGATGTTATCTGGGCTGAATAAAGTTGCGATATCCAAAAAACTGCCAATGGTGATTGCAGGCCTTGCGGCCTTTGCAGCAGCCATGACGGGTGGCGCCGCCTACATAAGCTCTCAAAGCAACATCAATTCCGAGACCCACCACTTACTCACTGAAACAGCAAATTCGCGGGCGGAGGCAGCCAAGGCTTTCTTCGACACCTCAGGCGCGCAAGCCAATGAATTGGCATCTAGCGCGATTATTTCTTCGGCTCTGGATCGCTTTTCTGCCGCTTATGCGCAACTGGGCCCAGACGCTGAAGCGCAACTTCAAGCCACCTATATTGACCAGAACCCCAATGCTGCGGGCCAAAAGGAAAAATGGGACGCAGCCAACAATGGCACGGCCTATGACGCCGTCCATGCTGAATTGCATCCTTGGATGCGCAATATCCTGCGCACCAACGACTATTATGACATCTTTTTGTTCGATGCGAATGGTCAGAACGTCTACACGGTCTTTAAAGAGCGCGACTTCGCCACTCAATTGGCAAGCGGCAAGTGGAAAGACTCCGGTCTTGGTGTTCTTGTCCGCGAGGTGATCGCGGCCGGTGCGAATGCTGAGCCTAAATTGGCGGACTTTAAACCCTATGCTCCATCTGCTGATCTGCCTGCAAGCTTCATCGCCGTGCCGATCAAAGGCGCAAATGGCCAGCTTAAGGGTGTCTTTGCGATCCAATTATCGATCAACAAGTTGGATGCCGCCATGCGGCCTCAGCCGACAAATGGCAAGACGGGCGAAAACTTTCTGATTGGCGAAGATTTCTTGGTGCGCAACAACTCGCCCCATTCCAAAGAGCCAACGATCCTGAAGTCCAAGTTTGAAAATGACTTCGTCAAGCAGGGCTTCGAAGGCAAATCCATCACCACCATTACGAACGATCCGGATGGCAATTCGGTGGTATCAGCCTTTGTGCCGTTCACCACTCTGGGCGCCAAGTTTGTTGTCGCTTCGGATCAAACGGTCGCCGAGGCTCAAGAGCCACTCCGCGCTTTGGCCATCAGTATCCTTTTGGCAACTCTGCTTTCAATGGGGGTCGCCGCGGCTGCAGGCTTGTTCTTTGCCCGCAGCTTGTCCAAGCCAATCGCCGACCTTACCGACAGCATGCGAACCTTGGCCGGCGGCGTGACGGACATGATGGTCCCAGGCCGGGATCGTGGTGATGAATTGGGTGAAATGGCTGAAGCTGTTGAAGTCTTCCGCGAAAATGCCATTGAGCGCATTGCTCTCGAAAAGGCCGCAACCGAAGAGACCAAGATCCAAATGCGCCGCGCAGAAGCGATTGCGTCGGCTACCCTGGCTTATGAGCGCGTCGCTGGTGACATGCTGCGGACTGTGGCTGCCGCATCGGCAGAGTTGGAAGCAACCGCTCAAGCCATGACGGCCGCAGCAGACCGCACCAATATGATGGCCTCCAGTGTGGCAGCTGCTGCCGAAGAAAGCACCGTAAGTGCCTCAACCGCAGCAGGCTCGGCGGAAAGCCTTACCGCTTCGATCTCGACCATCCAGTCGAATGTGTCTGAATCGAGCTCGGTCGCCATTGAAGCTGTTCATTTGAGCGGTGAGGCCCAAAACGCGGTTAGCGAACTGGCCAATTCGGCCCGCCGCATCGGCGAAGTGGTTGAACTAATCAAAGGCATCGCCGACCAAACCAACCTCTTGGCCTTGAACGCCACCATCGAAGCGGCCCGTGCCGGTGAAGCTGGTCGTGGGTTTGCCATCGTGGCGCAGGAAGTCAAAAACCTCGCCAGCCAAACCGGTAATGCGACTGAGGACATCGCCGCTCAAATCGGTTCGATCCAAGGTGCGGTGGATGGCGCGGTCAGTGCTATGTCTCGGATCGAAGCCGTTATTACCCGCATCAACCAAAATGCGGGCATGATTGGTCAGTCGGTGGATATGCAGGCAACAGTCACCCAAGAGATCGCCAGCGCGATCACCCAAGTGGCTGCCGCATCTCAATCGGTGGCTTCGGATGTGACGCGTGTGACTGAAACCGCCGGTGAGACCGGTGCTGCTGCAAGCCAAGTGTTGGCCGCCAGCCGCGAACTCTCGGGCCAAGCTGCAAGGCTGGATCAAGAGACCCTAGAATTCTTGGAGCGCATCCGCGCCGCTTAACCAAGCACATACAAAAGAATGGGCCCGCTGAGCGATCAGCGGGCCCTTTTTTGTTCTACGCCACCGCCAAATGAAGGGAGGGGGTTAGGCACTTTTGAAAGGCCATCAGTGGGATTTGGCCCTGCTGAGCTAAACTGAAGCGCTGAATAGGGCCTATATGAACAAAGCCCAGCTTCTCAAGCAAATGCAGGCTTGCAGGATTGTCGTGATGGGCTTCAGCTTCAATCATTTGGAAGCTGGCCAAGCGACCTGCCCAGTCGAGCACGGCCTCCACGGCCTCGCTGCCTAGGCCCTGCCCCCAGAACTCAGGCAAGAAGGCATAGCCCAGTTGTGCGCAGCCCGGGCGAAGCTGGCGCAGGCCAATCTGGCCAACCACATCGCCTTCACTGTTCTCAACAGCCCAAACAAACTCTAGTCCGCGGGTTTCGGCTGCTCGGATCATCAGGATCATGGCGCTGGCATGCAAAGGCGTGAAGGGCTTGGGGATGGTGCACAGGCCGCGCGCCACCTCTGGGCGGTTCAACAGGTCGGCCAAAGCCAAGCTATCCTCATGCTCTAACGGGCGAAGCAATAGGCGCGGAGTCAATAGGGCGGGTGTCATGACCTCGGTCTCCTCTCTGCTTCAGCGATATCGCGCCGCATCACTTGGGTGGGTGAAGTTTTGCCGGTTGCTAGGACGTTCAACTCGCGAATCGCATCGACCTTGTAGAAGCCAAGTTTCTCAAGCACGTGACCAGATTGTGTGTTTGCCGTGGCAAAGCCAGCCACCAAATAGACCGGATCGAGGTCCTCAATAGCCGCCGCGATCAAAGCCTTCCCGGCTTCGGTTGCAAATCCTTGACCCCAGTAAGGAACGCCCAGCCAATAGCCGAGTTCCCAGGCAGAGCTGCCATCGAGCGTCATTCGGTCCATCCAATGCAGACCCATCGCACCCATAAAGCCGTCTACCTTATGCTCAATCGCAAATACGTAGTTCTCTTGACCAGCCCAGAGTTCTGGCTGTTTCTTCAACCACTCTTCGCCATCTTCTTGGCGGTAGGGGTGGGGCATGCGGGACAGATTGCCCGATACGCGCAGATCATTGGCCAAGCATACGATGCGGGCCAGGTCCGTCATTTGCATTGGGCGCAGGGTAAGGCGGCTCGTGTCAATCTGTGTACGCATGGCTTGGTCTCCGTCAGGAAACCCGCGCGGGGTGGGGGGAGATTAGCCCGAACCTAAGAGGGGTTCGAAGGACACATTTGCATCAGGGCATAACGCAAACGGGGGGCCGGTGATCCGGCCCCCCGCGCGGGAAATGGTCTGTTTGACCGGATCACCCCTTTCAGGGGGACGATCCGGAGTGGTTCAGGACCGCCTTATTCTGCTGCTTCCGCAATCGGCATAACGGAGACAAAACATTTGTCGTCGCGCTTGCGGGTAAATACGACCTGGCCATTGGCGGTCGCAAAGAGGGTGTGGTCGCGGCCAAGGCCGACGTTTGCACCAGCAAAGAACTTGGTGCCGCGTTGACGCACGAGGATGTTGCCCGAAACAACCATCTCGTTGCCGAACTTCTTGACGCCAAGACGCTTGGAGTGCGAGTCGCGACCGTTGCGTGACGAGCCGCCGGCTTTTTTATGTGCCATGTGTCAGTCTCCTGTGCGCTTGGTTACGCGTTGACGGCAGTGATGTGAACGACACTGCCCCATTGGCGGTGGCCGTTACGGCGACGATAGGTCGAGCGACGGGTCTTTTTCATCACCATCACTTTGTCGCCCTTGCGGGTTTCCAGCAAAGTTGCAGCAACGGTTGCGCCAGCCACGAGTGGGGCACCGACTGTTACGCCAGCTTCACCGCCAACCATCAGCACGTCGCTGAAAGTTACGGCGCTGCCTGCTTCGCCTTCTAATTTCTCAATCACAAGCTTGTCGCCTGCAGCGACTTTATATTGCTTGCCGCCAGTTTTGATCACCGCGAACATCGCGCTGTTCCTTGATAAGGGGCGAACGGACCAGACCGGGGATCGGGATGGCGTTCGCGGAATAAACGAAAGCGCCCGCCATGACGGCGAGCGTTAGGGAGGGTGTCCTTAAAGTCGCAAGCGCCCGAAGTCAATTGAGAATGCTGATGTTCGCGGCGCTTTATGGCGCCTTGTGGTCAAGAAATTCCAGCGGGGCTAATCATAGGCCCGCGGCACGCGCGCAGCAGAAAAGCCAAGTAGACGCGCTTGTCCATTCTCAATGCTGATTTCAATCGGTGCCGACAATGCCGCGATGGCCATACCATTGGGCTTAAGCGCCCCTTGTCCACGAATCTCGCCTTGCCATTGGCCCTCTGGCGTCACTTTCAATCGGCCGGTACCGGCATCGAAAGACAAAGGACCCCAGGCAATTTGGGCTGCCATGATCGTAAACTCGCCCTGCGCTTGTGCCCACGTCTTGGTTGACCTCAATAAAGTCTGGCCTTGGCTGATTGGACCCGTGAAGCGCACATGGTCGATTTTGTTGCCCAGAATGGCTGCAGGGCCTTCCGGCAGGGCGCTGAGTTCTAAAGCGGATAAGTCCAACGCGAAGGCAAGTCGGCTGGTGTCTTTGGGGTCCGCGATCAAGTGAAGGGCACCAGCGCCGGTTCGCCAGAGCCCTGATGGATCAGCCGTTCCTGCCTGCAAGCCTTGGAACGTCAAAGAGAGCCGTGCCAACTGGCCTTCTTTTAGGCGCAGGCTGGCCTTTAGGTCTGTCGCTTTCAACGGGCGCATTGGCCCGCCGGGTAGCTTTAACTTGGGCTCAAGCGCCCCTTCAAGAGCCCACAGGTTCAGATTGAACGGCGAAGCGACTGCGACAAAGCGGGAGGCTTCAAAGACAAAGCCCGTCCCTGTCTGAACCTGAAGACCTGTAATGCGCGCTTCAAATCGGTAAGGGAAGCCTGTGACCTTGACGTTTTCCTGAGGCAGAGCGGGTAACGCCTGCGCGACATACATCTGGATTCTTTGCGCCGTCTGCGTCCAATAGACATAGTATCCAGCTAGAACGAGGCCACCTAAGGCAAGTGGGATAATAAGGCCGCCGAGCGACCCAGACCGGGTTTCAGACATTAGTCGCCACCGCCGCCACCGCCATCGCCGCCGCCGTCGCCGCCGTCAAAGTCATGATCTCTGATCCCATTGCTCTCGCGCGCCCGATCGCCATAAGCCTTCCAGTCAAACTCAGCCTCGCCATCGCCATCTTGTTTGGGTGGAGCTTTTTGACCACCGTTGGAATCAACCGGTCCGGCCATACCGCCCCCGTCACCACCATCACCATCTTTCTTCTTGCGGGCTTCGCGAACAGAAATTTCTTCGTAATGCTCTTCCAGCAAGACTTGGCTTGCGCCTTCAATCCGGCTCTCGAGTAACTCCATGAACGGGCCGCGCTTTAGGCCAGGCGGGATGACAGGCAGAAATTCAAACACCACTTTGCCTGGCAGCACCATGCGGGCGTTCTTGAACACGGTCGCGGTCATGCCGATGCTCCCCGAAAGTCGCCCACATTCACGCGGCGCGTGGCCACCGCGGCGCCCACCTGCGCGTCGTGAAAAATGCCCACCAGGGCCGCCCCGCGCGCCACCGCCTCGCGGATCATGGCGATCACGGTCTCGGTGTTGGCTGCATCGAGCGATGCGGTGGGCTCGTCCAGCAACAGCAGGGGTTTGGGCTTGATCATGTTGCGGGCAATGTTGATGCGCTGCTGCTCCCCACCCGAGAAGGTGG
>VKHH01007280.1:0-11583 GCA_015144975.1 Epipyxis sp. PR26KG | reverse complement strand
TATCATCGTATTATTAATCGTCACTTCGTCAAATGGTGAATAATAATCAGATTCATCTCTCATTGTCAAACTACTCATAATAATAATAATAATAATAATAATAATAATAATAATAATAATAATATAGCAATAATAATAATGATGAAAAAAATAATTGCATTTCCGATTTTGAATCTTCTTGTTCAAAGTTATCAACCATAAAAAAAATAATAACAATATATCGGAAATTTTGAATATTAATTATTTTCTACTTCCCATAACAGGTTGGTAGTCATAATGGTTTTTTATCAACCCTTGCTGGCATCTTTCATACAAAATACAATCAAAATTACACTGGATTTTCATATAAGTATATCCCACTAAAATGATCGGGAGTTGATAACTAACCGTTGCGATCTAACTACAACCTTATAATGAAGGTATAAATAATTAAAATTTTAATAACTTTTATATCAACTTAAAGAAATTCGATATAGAATTAGAAATATGAGCATAATATTGAGGCATAAAAATCTGTGATGTTATTATCCAATAATTATCATAAAATTTCTTAAAATCATAGAAAAGTCACAGTATATTTGAAATATGCATTAAAAATTACCAATGTATATTGGTATATACTTTAAAAAATGTATATTATTATAAGTATTTTTATCATTTTTATTGTTATTATGGTAAGTATTTAAGTATAATTATTATAGTAACCTGTAATCCACTACCATCCTTGGCTGAACAAGGAAATATTTGCCAAGTTCTTTCTCGAATAGAATGCAAATTCAAACCATTCGTAATTTCAAGAGAATTTAATGCACTTAACAAATCCTATGATATTATTTGCAATTAATAATTGATATAATTATAAGCTTTTATTGTAACTTACTTGTTTATTGGCAAATATTAGTAATGGAACACCAGCCAATTTCTCCTATTCCATTACAATAAAAAAATTATACATTAAATAATATAATGTTAATATTTCATAATATTTATAGATACTGTTTTTCCTTATATTTATAAAGTAGCCATTTCACATATTCTTTATTTATAATCCCCCACGATCGCCGGTTAATCATAGTTAAATTTTACAATATAATAAGATACCACTTACCTCTTCCATCAATTGTTGCAACTCAATTCCAGTTTCTTCCATTCTTCTTCGATCTGATGAATCGATTACATATATCTAAAACACATTAGATTGAAATTCAAAAATATATAATAAATTGTTAATAATTCAAGTTTCATAAATAAGTCATGTCATGAATAAATTTAATTAATATTCTATTCATTCCATACCACTGCATCAGTGGATTCAAAATAATTTCTCCAATACGGTCTAACAGACTTTTGACCTGAAATATATACAATGAAATAGAAAAAATAAAAACTAATTCTATAAAAAATATTTTGGTATTCAATGATACAAACGAATTGATATTTTTGTGAACAATGCTTGAATTCTTTGAAAATTATACTTTCTGCAATTTTTATTTGTGGAAATGCAATTATATATGAAAATAATATCAATTTAATTTGAAAGTAAATAATATTAATTTGAATTACACATGGATATATACCCTAAATGAAAAAAATTCACCTCCGATATCCCAAACATTTAGCTTTATATCTCCGTGTGTAAGAGATTTAATATTGAACCCTTGAGTTGGACAAACCTAGCAAATCGTATGATTTATAATGATATAATTAGTACCAATATGCTGAATATCTTGAGTAAAGCATAGAGTAAAATTTTGAATATCGGAACGTTGTACTGCAAAATAATCCAGCACGATACAATTCAATATTAGTTTTTATTTATTGACGGATTTACATTAGCTATATCTTCATCTGATAACTTCTTTAAAATTGTAGTTTTACCCGAATTGTCCAATCCCAAAATTAGAATTCTTGCCTCTGCATCATTCCTTTTTAACTTACGTAAAAAATTCAAAAGTCCCATTAGAATAATGTGTGTTTTGTGTTCTGTGTTGACTGTGTTGATCAATGTCAATCTGAGATTTGTTATTTACTGTACTGCTATTACAAATTATTATTAGTGATATTATTGATTATTAGAGTGAATTGAACGACGACGGCAGTTACGTTTTTTATACGCATTGGGGTCGACGGTTCCATTGTATTATTTTTCCAACTCTTATTTTCAATAACTTTATCGGTATATTGATATTCCCAAGATTCTAAAGGATTATTATAACAGGGTTATATGTACAATAATAATGGTGTAAAGTAATCATCAATTTACTGTAATTAAACAATATTCCCGACTGAGATTAAAATTAAATGAACAGATAAAAGAGATTTGACAATCAAGGTTATTTGGATTTGCAATTAAAATACTACTACAATGAAGCTAATAATGATTGCACAATAAAAAATATTAACTTTTTATATCAGTTTCAACAAACGTATTTTCAGATCGATATCAAAAATTGTTGCAGCAGTCACTTAATATATTTGTAAAAGAATTCACTACCGTAGAGCAAAATTTGCTTGTTATAATAATAATAACCCATTGTTCCTGCGAAAAATGATTTGTTTTCAAATCGTATTTATAACAATATTCTATATTACCAGTAACATTGCATCTGCTTTTCTGTTACCATTTTCACGACAAAGCAATGTGAAGTATCAGCATGCATTTAATAAAAAAATTGATCAAGTCAATAAACGATCAACATCTCTTAATAGTTTGATCACTTCTCCGTTCGATGATATTATTCCGTTTGTTTCAGAGCATATTCAGCCGTCCGACCAGCTATTGGTACTAACAGCCACATCAAACGATTTTCCAATTAAACTTGCTAATGCTGGTTATGGTTCGCTACTTACAGGTAACATTAAATTATTAATGATGTTATTTTTTCGAATGTTAATATATTTCCTCGCACTGCTTACTCAACTGAGTTATTGTTACAGTATATATATATTTTGGATTTAAAAAGTCATTTTGTGACTCTTTGCATCTAAAATATTAGTTCCATAATTTAATTGAATTCTTTCTAGTTTGTATAGTTAATTTAATTTTCAAGATTCATCATTTAATTTTACCACACGATTATTAGGATTTATGACGGTTGTCAGCCCCGACAAGAATTATGTCGATGAATGTAACCGTATTATTTTGACCGATCCTGTTTTAAAGGAAAGGCAGCAGAAGGGAAAGTTAAGATTTGTTCAAGCAGACTTGTCAAAAATGCCTGAAATATGTAAACAGAGTGTATTTGATGCTATTGTTGATTATGAAGGTATTGATTCATTGATTAGTAGTGATGCTTCCAATACGTTAGCTTTGAATTGCATTGATAGTTTACAAAATGCGGTTAGATTAGGAAATATATTAGTTTGTTTATCAAAATTAGAAAAAGATGTGTTTTGTGCACCATTTGATCAACGATTTGGTTGGGTTCAAGAATTAGATGGTGATCCAGGTGAATTATCTGCTTGGTATCGTGATGGTAAATCCAACTTAAAAGCTACGAAATCTAACTTTGGAAAATTAGGATTGAAAATGTTTGTGTATACAAATACTGATAATTGTTAGTATCACATTATATTGCATGTGGTAAGCTGTATAAAATTCATATTTAATAGTTGACTATTTAATCGTGTATTGAAAAAATTAATTACAAAATACTTAATTTTTACTTACCTTTTTCTGTTTCAATGGAATCCATATTTTCGTAAGTTATAGAAGATGAAACATGATACAACAATTATTGGGTAGACATAAGTTATTTTGGGTTAGTGTCTATAAATGAACTGCAATTTAAGTAAATGAATGAAAATTAATGGAGCAAATCAGATCAATTAAAGTTAAATCGGAAATCCGGACAATAATATACAAGAAAAAATACGCTATATTCATTTTTTGTTTGTTTTCAAAATATATTATTATATAATAAATATATTATTATTTAATAAATATATTATTATATAATAATATGATATATTATATAGGAAGGACCTAAAAACAGAAGAAGGAAGTTCCTTTACCGTTTATGCAGTTTTATATAGATAGAAATGGGTGGCTTCGGAAACCAAACCTCCCTAATAAATATTTAGGGGAATCCCCAAATTTAGGGAAGACCTGTTTTTTTTTGGGAAAGGTGCACGGAACGTCTCCCCAAAAATCAGGTCTTTTCCCTAAATTTGGAAAAGTATTTAGGGGGGTTTCCGAACCCACCCAATATAATGCTGCTGGGGGTGTTAAAAATACCCATAAATATACCTCAATACATAATCTGTACATAATTATCAATAAAAATGAGTAATTTCAGTGAAATCGTTTATAAGCTGAAGTTTATAATGGTAAATGACGTATACGAATTGGATAATTTACCTAAATTTCGTACGTGCTGTGATGAAGAAAAAAAGGATTATAATGGAACTGTTATTGGAGTGCTACCAGGTGATTTTCTATCACCATCGCTTCTTTCAGGATTAGACCATGGATCTGGGATGGTAGATTGTTTAAACAGTTGCGGAATTGATTTTGTTTGCATAGGTACAATAAAAATCTTATTTAATCAGTCATTCATAACAAAGTAATGATGAATAGCTCATACTTTGATAACGTTGCATTTATGGCTTAAATCTTATTTTATTTTATATCGCAACAACAGTGATGTGAAAATCAAAACATAATAATTATCATAGTATAATCAACTAAAACATTATCATAGTATAATCAACTAAAACATTATATAAGTTTAAAATAAACTTCCAAAAATTAATTTTATTGACTTAATTTTTAAAAAATTTCATATTATTTTTTGTGTAATGTACTCTATGTATTCAGGAAATCATGAAGCAGATATTCCTTTTCCACAATTTATTAGACGGTATGAAGAAAGCACATTTACTTGGATCAATTCAAATATGACATCATTGAAATATCCGCCAACATTAACCCGTGTAAAAATGCCAGAGTATTCTGTTATTGAAATAGCAAGTACTGATAGAAGAGATTGTCGTAAAGTAGCGCTTATGGGCCTAAATACCAATGATAGTTCATTATATGTGAAAGAAGCATTTGGAGGTTGTTCAATTGATCCTATCTATGATACAGCTATTGAATTACATAAGAAAATAATAGCAAATGAAAATAGTTCATCAAATAGTAATGATAACAAGTTGCTTACAATAGTACCCCTTACTCACCAATTGATCCATCAAGACCGAGAGTTAGCTTCAACAAGACTGTTTCCTTTAATTTTAGGTGGACATGAACATACAATATTTGATGAAAATATTGATGATACACGAATAATAAAAACTGGAATAAATGCAGAAAACTTTGCTATAATTGAAATGATTTGGATTGGAAATAATAATAATGATTTGAAATTAAATATTAATGTGACATGGAAAAATGCTGATGATTATTCATCGAATGATATAGTGATGTCAAAAGTTAATAAACATTCGAAATTACTTTCTGCTGTTAAATCATCTCCATTATTTTCTATTCCTAGAGATATATCATTATCAAGTCAAGGTGTTAGATTGCATTCATCGAATTTAGCAACATTATTATGCACTTTTATTAGATTATCGAAACGAGTTGATTGTGTGTTAATTAATGCTGGTAACGTAAGAGGAAATCAAGATTACAGTGACAAGCTGGTGCGTTAGAATATCTCTCATCTAGTTATAAAATAAAAATTAAACAATAATAATACAATAATAGTATTATTAGTCTTATTTATTTCGATTTTACAACAAATAATAATAATCAATACAATAACTAGCCGTAAGATAATTATTGTTTTTAATCAGCTCGCCACTGCTTTAAGTTTTTTTGGGTTAATGTCGCACATTTTGAATGCGGTAGCGTTTGCCCAGCCAAATACATACATGTCGATGGATCACATTTCCGAAAAGTGCAACTGCGAAAGCAGTGGCGGGCTGATTAAAATCAATAATTATTATTATTTGTTGTAAAATCGAAATAAACAAGACTAATCATGCCTTGTTACTTTTTTCTGTCAATTTTTAGTAAATTATGTCAATAGGCAATATTTACTGCATATGCATACCATTACTTTAATTACCATAAAATATTCATTTATTTGTTCATTCATTATTTTAATAGGTTTTTAAATATGCAGATTTAGAATCTGAACTACCATTTGCTACACCTATGGCAGTAGTTGAATTACCAGGATATGTTATATCAGAATCAATAAAATTTTCACGAAAATTTAGTAAAGAAAATCCACCAGTTGAACGAGGTGTTTATTTACATACTGATGACTTATTAATTGTTGATAAAAAAACAAATGAAGTCACTCATATTTATAATCAAGAAATAATATATAATAAATTATATTCTGTTGCGATTGTATTACCATTATTACATGGTATGGATGATATTGAACCATTGATGAATTATGTAAAACAACATGATGATAATCTTATTGAAGAATTCTATATAAAAAATAATCAACAAAAACAAAATAATTATCATAATATATCATTAATTAGTAATATTAGTGAAGAAAGTTGTATTGATGCGAAACAAATAATAGTAACTCATTTCTCTCATAAATTATTATTTGATTGTATTGAATTAATTGGATTTGATACAATGGATAATGATAAAGATGGACAAATAACAAAAGAAGAACTTAAAATTGCTATAAGAAATGCAAAGCAATCTGTTGGATTAGCTACTACAAGTGCTGATGATAGCGATAATAATTCTCCTAAACAGTCAAAGGGGTTGAGTCGTCAGAGTAGTGCTAAGCGTGGTAGTTATCGTGTTAATACTGATGTCATTTTAGAAAATAATTATGATAATAATAATAATAATAATAATGAAGAAGAATCTCTTATTAACGACTTAGTGATTGATAATTTATTTAATCAAGCTGATGTTGATGGAAATGGTGTTATAACATTTGAAGAATTATTAAGTTTAAGAATTGCAGAAATGTCATTAAGTACAATAATATTAACACATATCATTATGATTATTATATTTATTTTAATAAAATAAATTGATTTCTTTTGAATAGATTATTTTATTATAAATTCTATTATTTCTGTTGGTAAATTCATAAATGTATTATTTGTGTATACTATATTATATTCATAACAATAGTATTACAATTCAAAAACACAATACAAATATTATTTTAAATAATTTTTTTATTATAATTATTATTGCTTTTATTTTATTCTTATATTATTTTAGAATTAGTGCAGTTTGAAGCGGAACATGAAGATGATAATTTGAATCGTGATGAAGTTATCTCAATTTTGAAAAAAGCACTTACAACTGAGGAGAATAATAATAATAATAATAATAATAATAATAATAATAATAATAATAATAATAATAATAATAATAATAATATTGAATTGAAAATAGAACAAATATTAAAAGAAATCGATGAAAATGAAGATGGAATAATTCAAAGAAAAGAATTTAGAAAATATTTAGATTTTAAAAATCATACTTATAATATTATTGATAAACAATCATTTTATCAAGTGAGACGTGATGCAGCTAAACAATTCCATTATCATGTTCATGACTCTATGGTAGATGAAACTGGTATGATAACTATCGAAGATGCTAAAAAAATATTAGGAAATTTTTTAATTGGTATGGGTACAACTTCATCACATGATATTACTAGGCAACAAGCATTAATGGATGAATTTATTGAAACAATTGATAAAAATCATGATAATATGATAAGTAATTCAGAATTAAAAGAATTTATTAAAAATAATAATCTTGAATTATTATCAAAAAAAGTTATTATTTAGATTTTTATGATATTTTTTTTTAAAGATTATTTATATATATTTATTGTTCTTCTAAATCATACAGGCCAGTACACCTGTACACCTGTACACCTGTGGTTATTTGAATTATTGATGAAACAGTTATTAAAAACTAGAATAAAAATAATGATTATTTATTGTTATTAATTATTATTTTAACATTAGTTCATCAATTCATCAACTCTTTAATTACCGTATTTATATATTTTTGATAGCTATTGTTCATATCTTGGATATAGGAAATTATCATTATTGTTATCATAAAAATATTTTGTATAAATTTTTATAATAATTGGATTTAAAAAAATAATAATAATTACTATTAAAATAAAATAAATAATTTAGTTAAGAAAAATTAAAAAAATTGTTAAAAAATCATGATAATTTGATATTATTCATTCATTATATTATTACTATTATTTTTTATTATTAAAATTACTTATTATTTATAGACATGTTAATTTATGTGATTACTTTTATTAACTAAAATAATTAAAAACAATATATGAAATAAGAAGGGATCCACCTTGCTACAATATTACATCATTATTGTTATAAATAATAAACTTATTAAAAAGAAAAAAAAATGTTTTGATATTTTGATTTATTTAAATATTATTTAATCAAAAGGTTATATTATATACTACAAGTTTATTTTTTCTTAATATTATATAATTGAATTGTGATTAAAATATATATTATTTGGTTATGTTTTATTATTATGAAATGTATTATACAATAATAACACATTGTTTATATGAAATATATATGTACTAGATATACTACAATAATCAAATCAATTGTTTGACATATTTTCGAAGGGTTGTAACCATATAGTTCTTAATACCAATTATTTAACTATATTTTTTGTTGATATAAAGCAATACAACTAAACTATTTAAAAGAAAGGATTGTTAATATATGTTCATCTCTTAATAGATAGTTTTGTGAGAAATGAGATATTTTTTTTGTCTGTTTCTGTAAGTATCCAAAAATATCAATTAGATAATTAATATGATTTTTGTAATATCTTTATGAGATAATACTGTACTTTATTAATTGAAATAATGAGCATATAGATTATATCATAATACTCATAAGTTATGAAAGGTTACTCTTTGATATTAGATATACATGGTATATATTTAAGTATTATATAACAATATATATTAATATTAATATCATTAATAATAGAAATTATTATAATAGAAGTTATTATTATAACTTCTACTAACAATTTCCAAAATAAATATGATTTGAAAAGAAAAAATATAAATTATAACTATACTACATTTTAAATAGAATGAAACGATTCAATATTTGTTCATAATAATATGAAGCATTAAAGTGTAGTAATCCCTTCATTAGGAATGTCTTCAACACCTGATAAATGTGAACGATGGAGAAAATAATAGCCTAATTCTGATAGAATTTTAATACTTTCTTCATTATTATTATCATTATTGTTATTGTTATTATTATCATTATTATTATTATTACTAATATTATTATTTGCAATAGATTTCTTTTGTGATGTTATCACTTCACCATGCACAAGCCTTTCTTTCAACCCATTTGGTAATTGAAATAAATTCTCAAATCCTGGTTGATGTAAAATAGACATAAAAACAAATTCTTCAGGAAAACATGAAAAGAAAGGATAGCCAAGTGATGCCATTTCATAAAATTGTAATATGAAATCATGGACAAGTGGATGATTCATATTCAATCCCATAATAATTGATACGATATGAGGTACTTTTAATACATCTACATTCTTCATATCTAAAAACTATAATAATCAAAAATTAATATTTTTTTAAAACAATAATAATACTAGAAAAGTAAATAAATATCAAAATAATTTAAAAGTTGTGACTTAATATTATATTATGATTGAACACAACTAGACATGAATCTAGAGAGGAAGAGTGATAGAGTATATAATTTTTTTGTTATAAAAATATATTCTATGGATTATATATTATGTGTATTATTTAAATATGATTAAAATAAATATCAACAATTCAAATTGAAATTGATGCAAACTATTCATTCATATAATTATAACCGTAATCAATACAATTTTTTAATCAAAATTCAACTTGAGTTTACAATTATTCTATTACATTTTGTTCTTTTATATATAATTATCATTTTTATGATAAAAAATATCCTTACCAACTTTCTTGTTTGTGGAAAAATAAATTTCCAACCATCATAATTAAGATTAGTATTTAATAAAGCACCATTATTTTGGATTAATTGGAAAAGATTATTAGGATTTTTTAATGGTAAAGCAGCTGAATCAATCCATAATGTATTATCACAATTATATTCAATTTTTGATGAAACAAATAAAAATATTTTGAAAGCATATGGAACAGGTAAGTAATTGATTTCTTGATTTGTTGGATTTGGGAAATCACCAATAGTATAAATAAAATAACCATTAAAATTATATAAATGTAATGCTTTTTCGATTGAATGAATGAATGAAAATGATTCACTAATACTTCTTTGTGTTTTTCCTTTTGTAATAATACAATTATTCATTTCATTATTATTATCATGTTGTTTATTTCCAATATAATTCACATGTTTCTGTGGAAATAAACCTGATTTTTCATTGATTAAGACTTGTTTTATACCAGTTTTAATACGATTAGAGAAATCTTTATGCGAAGTTGATCCTTCAGGCATATCCTTATAAAATGAATCAATCAAAGGTTCAATATTATGAAAACTCCTTAATTCATTTTGTAAATTGATATAATCATTCAATTTCAATTCACTATGATTTGTTTCTTGCATTATAGGATGGAAATAAAATGGGCTTGAAGTATTAGGAACGATTTGCATTTTATCCAATAGTACTTTTAAATTATCGTTTGATTTTATTGCTTTTGTTATAAATAATGGAAATTCCGTTTGTTGTTTGATTTTACTATCGTCGATCTTAACTGCAGTATACTCTTTCAAATAAAATACAATATAAGAGACTAATAACGTAGATCCTATCAATTTCATTAGATCTGAATTCATTGAAAGCCTAAACGAATATGCATATATTTAAATATGACGTCAACAAAGAGTTTATTCAAATGAGTAAAATTATTAAATAATGTGAAGTGTTACAGTATGTCATTATTATGCTTAATGCTTAAGTTGCATGATTTCCATCGATAGCTTCTTACCTACGGATCAATATTTTTGTACACTTGATTCAACTTGAATAGTAGTAACGGTATAGGTTTATTCACCGCATGATTTTAATATATACCATAATATCTATGGATCTACAGTACCATTCACTATTGGCTTGTATTTCAACATTCCTAACGAACAAACCGTCATCGAAAGTATTTGGTGTCCATACAAGATATATTGATGTTACAGAGCATCCTAACGTCCGTATTTATATATTTAGGAAAGAAAGTGTTGCATTATTATACAATTATACGCAAACACGCAAAGGCTTGAAGTTTTAAAAACTTTTAGTTTTTTTTCGTGTTTAAATTAAAATAAATTCTATGCAATACAGTACATTTTATAAATTTTCCATGCTGCACAAATGAATTATAGGCTATCCATAAGAACTGAGGTTACTTTAAAACATTGCGATGGAAAAGAAGTATACTTATACTAATAAATGCTAAAATCATATTTTTTTTAATCCGTACACACCATGTTGGAAAAACTAGAGAAATTTTCCGTATCACACCAAACACAGATACCAGGTCGGGGATTAAACTACCTAAGTGA
>VKHH01007279.1:0-11583 GCA_015144975.1 Epipyxis sp. PR26KG | reverse complement strand
AATACAATTGAAATGCAGTGTATAATATTTAAATTTATTTACCACCCGCAAAATTGTCAAATGAATGAAAACCACCCCCCGCGAGTGAGCTTTTTTTAAAAAAAAACACCCGAATTTGAACCGGACTCCGATATATGTTGAACTTCTACAACTATTTTAGTAATAAAATATCCGATATGTTGATAACATTTTGATAAAAGTGAAACCAACACTTATCGGTTATCTCTAGTTCATGAGCTAACGAATACAGAAAATAAACAAAATGAACACAATATCTGATAAACAGTTATCTGCAAATTTATACTCAATGATTGACGATAGCATTTGGAACGGTTCAACGAATGATTTTTCATTACTGTTCCAATTTATCCCAATCGCATTATATTCTGCTCTTATGCTTACCTCAGTCATTGTGGAAAAGAATTTTGAGCATTCAATTTGCAATGAGTCGATTGAGCACTCATTGTCAGTGCTTAATGTAATTGGACCTGCAACCTCATTTTGTTTCTTCGTATTTGGTGTATGTAACTTAGCGATGATTTGTCATATATTGTTCGTGTCAGATTCAAATAAAAAGTTTTTGGTCCCACTCTATGTGGCGCTACTCAGTATTTGTGTTATCTCGGGTTCTGCAATGTTTTTTATCTATACATCTCCAGAACGAATTTGCAAAGATGTGTTTGGGTAAATACAATATAATTTATATATTGATGAAATATTTATTACACTAATGCATTTTTGTTGATATAGAGTACCATCCAATTTGATTCAGTGGATCGAATGGCTTACAACTGTTCCATTGCTTACTTACTTGGGTGCAATAGTTGGAAATAATTCTTCGTTTATGCTGAAACGAGACGATTCTCGAGCATTTATAAGTTCATTGTTAATGATTCTGTTTGGTTTTATCTCGTCTGTTGTCAAAATTCAATGGATAAGTTATGTTGGCTATGTTTTAAGTGCTCTTTGTTTCATTCTAACCATAGTGCAATTAGAGCGAAGTGTTGAAGTTGAAAACGATTACTTAGATTCTGAAAATTTGCACATTGACCTGATTAAAAAGTTGCTAATGGTCAGAATGAGTGAAAAAAGATTTCGAATGCGACTCTTGATGTGCATATTTGCTCTATTTCCGATTATTCATTTTGTTGGATTTGTGAATGTCTTTCGACCAGATGAAGTACTATTTGCTTATATGGTGTTTGGCGCAATCGGGAAAATTCTTTTTAGTAAATTTTTAGTTGATTCACATATTCATTTGCAAAATGAGACAGCGAAGATAGTGTCTGAACACAAAACAAATCATATCAAGACTATGTTTGAACAAGAATTAAACGAATTTCGTCATTCCATTGCAAATGCAGCGCATGATTTAAAAACGGTAATATTCTGAGATTTCGATTTTGACAAAATTATTTTTATAGCCCTATTTCTTTCTCTTACAACATTTTTGCAATAGAATTGGTTATTTTTATAATAATTTGATTTATGTAGCCGCTCTCGGGATTTTGCAGTGGAATAGATTTTATCGAGTCAGTTGCAGAAGAAATAAAAAAAGCTGCTGCTGCTCTTCAAACTGACCATAATTCATTGTCAACAAAAGAGTTTTGTGAGAAAACTAACTCTAATGTAGCACTGGTGTTAGATGCAATACAAAATGTTGGAAGTATCAACAATTTTATGATCATGTCAATTAACAGAGTTCTAGATTCGACGAAAGTTGCGAAGGGTATTCGACTTTGTCCAAAAAATGAAACTATAAATCTTAACGAAGCAGTGTCTCTTCCATTGCGTTGTATTCAAAATATGCAACACAAAATAGAAATTATTTCATCGCAAATTCCAATGAAGATATGTCCACATGTTATGACTGATAAGCAATGGCTGCAAGAAAACCTGTTATGTTTATTATCTAATGCTGTTAAATATTCAGATCATGGTCGTATTGAACTGGAAGTCCAGCTTGTGAATGAGAGAATTATATCTACATATGAAGGGTGTCAAAATAATATATTGACTGTAAATAAATCAGATAATTCTTCTGTTGATCTTCCAAATAAACCAGAGCTTAACTTCGTTTCGTTTTGTATCGACGAGTTGAAAGATTATTTCTCGTATGATGAAGTCAATCGCTGTGCTCGCTACTTATTTCCACAGATGATAAATGAAGCAAAAGAAAATTCTCCGCTGGAGAAGAATAAGAATGAAATGACTACATTTTCGTCAAAGGATTCACTGTCAAAGTTTATAACTAATGAGTTCAATTATTGTAGTTATAACCAAAATTTAATTAGTAATGAGTTACTCGAATCAAACCAATTCATTCAATTTAAAATTCAGGATTGTGGAATTGGCTTGACACAAAATGAGGCTCAAAATCTTTTTAGCCCTTTCAAACAAGCCATGAGACTCGCTGGTGGCACTGGACTGGGTTTGTTTAGTCTGGCAAAAAGGATTGAAGCTCTTAACGGTTATTATGGTGTGAGAAATAGAGAAGATGGAAAATGTGGATCAGTGTTTTGGTTTGCTATTCCTTATCGTCTTGACGAGCAAATATTTCAATTTTTTAAAAATGAGCATGAGAATATTAATGAAATATCTTTATCAAATCGTACAGTGGATAAAAATGATGTGTTATCTACTCATAAGAATCTGCATGTCTTGTTAGTGGACGACTCAATCACAATTCAAAGAATGAGTGGGATGGTTTTGCGGCGTGATGGGCATACGGTAGAGATGGCTGAAAATGGAGCCATTGCGTTGGAAATGGTGATGAAGAGTTTGGAGAATCAGGATGGAGGAATGGAAGATGTGTCATATATAAAACATTATGACATTATTTTAATGGATCTTCAAATGCCTGTAATGGATGGATTAGAAGCCATAACAAGAATTCGTGAATTTGAGAATAAATTAAATACTATTTTGTTGCAAGAGGAATCTGAAGGTCGCAACAATCAACCCAAACTACACAGTATCATCATAGGTTGCTCAGCTAATTCAGATTATGAAACAACACAACAAGCCATTTCTTGTGGTGCTGACATGTTTATGGAAAAACCTTTCAATTTGAGTAAATTTTATAACTGTTGGGAAAGTCTGAAGGTGGATACATGATAAATAGATTCAGTTTGGTCTAATTCATCCGACCGTATTAGTCTAATTGTAACTGCTTTATTTATGTGATTCGTGCTGATATTAATGATCATTGGACATAATATTATGTCGAACAATTATAATAGAATTATTCGAGATCTATACGGGATGTGCAGAATCAATTAATTTGATGATGTAGACTGGGCATCCTCGCATTTATTTTTAGTGTGAAACACATGTATATAGAATTATTGACTTCTATAATTTCTTCTACTCATTACAATAAGAAAAAATTATATTCGTTAGCGTATTTCATATTTATTATTGATTCATGATATATCCATAGTAAGAGTGATACTAGTGAACCAATAAGTTATTTTTTTTGTAATTTAGCTATTAACTTAATATCATGATTTTTTAATATTTTTTTAAATACTTTGGTTTCATTTGATTTAAATGAGTTTCTTCGCTTACTTACTCAACAACAAAACTTTAAAGTATGCATTATACAGTACTTGTAAGCATTCAACATTTAGAATATACTGTTATTTTATGATGAAAGTTATTTCAAACAAACAAGAAGATTGATGTTTCTTACTTGTATTCTTACTTGTCATCTCCTCTACGGGGAAACTCGTCTTTTCGGCTAAAAAATAACTTCTTGCCAAAGTAACAATTTAATAGAACCACAATCATCGAATTAGTCTACTAAAATTGCATCAGAACTATGAATTGAAAACACAACTGAAGAAGTTATTAACATGGGACTTTGAGATCAAAAATCCTTTCCTCTATTACTGTAACTTCTTCAGTGTATTTTCATTCATAGTTTTGATGCAATTTCAGTAGGCTAATTTGGTTACTTTTTGGCGTCGATCTAAAACACAGGGGCAGGGGGTTCCCCTTCTGGTGGGGTATAATATGATACTTTTGTTGTTGGTAATAATAATAGTAAAAGATGATATAAATAACAAAATATTATAGTGACATGATGGTGACAAAAGTTTAATTAATAATAAGTAAATTCAGATGGTGACAAAAGTTTAATTAATAATAAGTAAATTCATTCTTAATTCTTAGTAAATAATTATTTTATGGATTGAAGTTGAGTGAAGATTTGAAGTCCTGAAAAATATTTCGCTTTCATTTGTTTTGTTTACTTTCTTCTACAAAATAATAAAATGCTGAAAAACAAAAAGATACGACTATATGAAGATTTGGAGATGTTTTCTAAATTAAAGTATTCATTTAACAACCATAGTAAAAATATCGCAAGTGATTTGAATAATAAAAATAATGATAAATCGTTATGGACTGAACTTGAAAAGGATTTTATAGGTGATAATGGAATCGTCACGGATATTGAAGATGACGAAGATTCCAATATTTCATTAAATCAAGTTACATGGGAGTATCGTCCTCCATCTGATAGCAATATTGCACTAACTACAATGATACCACCGGATTTATTAGTTTATTGCTTCACATTTTTAAGCAATATAAGCGATATTATTAGTTTATTTCAAGTATGTAAATTGTTTAATTTTGTATTAGATAGAGATATTATATGGTTTCCTTTACGAGTTAAGTTCATATCAGCATTAAAGAAAGATGATATAATAAATTATATTAAAGGTGGACCTAGTTATAATTCGAATCAGAACAAAATACAAAATCAAGTAACGAATACTATTCGAATATGTAATACTTGTTCTTTAACTCAAGCATTATCAACCAGTACCAATTGTGAAATGTGTCAAACTCCATTAAGCAACAACACACGCGATACGTCATTGAATACATCACCATTTATTATCATAAAATCAACTGAAGATCTAGCATATCATTGGGTAGAAAGTCGCAAGACTGTTGATAAAAATATAAAAAACTATGAAAAGTCTTTTACTCACAAAAATAATAATAACAATAATAATAATTATGATAACAATAATAATTATTATCCCATTATTGAAGCCGTAGATAATACCAGTAGTATGTCAAGAAATTGTTCAGCACAAAAATTAAATCATTCAATAATAAATAACATCATTGGGAAAAAATCAAATAATTGGAAATTTCAAGTTGGACTTTCTGAAGAAATACCCATTATTGAAAATCACTATTATATTGAAGGCGATTGTAGCTTTGGAGTATCCAATAATTGGTATATGAGATGTAAACTCGGTGCATATGAGCGTCAATCGGAGATTATATGGGAAGCTATGTCTAAAGGGTGGGAATGGGTGAAACTCGATTTGAGAAATAAATTAAGAAATAAAATTCAATACAGTATTGATACGAATTATTGGAGAAATGCTCATAAACAAACAGTTAAAACCAACAATAATGATGATGATAATAATAATAGCAATTATAATAATAATAACAATGATAATTATTTAATGCTTATTAACGATGAAGCTCAAAGGGTGTTTGATGAGAGTAAATCTAATGAAGTGTTGATAAGAGCTCTGCGGAAGTTAACTTCATATAATTGGGTACAATGTTATGAAAGTATAAAATCAGAATTTAATTTACAAGCAGATGCTTTAGCAAGAGATTTGAAACAAGATTTCTGCAAATTACCGTAAGTCATTATTCATGTAGTAATCAATTTATAAAACATGTTTAAGAATATGATAATAAAATCAATTGTTAATTTATTAATTATCATTAGACCAATTTTTACCGTTTTTTTTTTGTTTTTTTGTTTTAGATCATCTGAAATAAATGATGATATAATTGATAAAAATGATGCTATTCATTTTTTACGGAAATTAATCGAATTATGTTCATTATTTTTAAGTTGGGCCGAAGAATTGGAAGATAATTCATTAAGTTTATCTGAAAAAATTTCAAATGAACATCAAACACGACAAAAACCAATGCAAGAATTAAATTATCATAGTACACCTCATATCACACAAATGGCTTTACTTGCTCTTCGGAATCATTGTTTTTCAAAACATTGGATTAAACGAATGGTATCCAATTCATTTCTTAGTCTTTGTGCAGAATATGAAACACCAGATGATGATTATAATGATAATAATCGCTATGAATCATCCTATTATTCATCCATCGATACAGCAATTGTTAATAATAATAGTAATAATAATAATAACAATAATAATAACAATAATAATAATAATAATAATAATAATAAAAATAATAATAATAATAATAACAATAATAATAATAATAATAATAATAATAAAAGGAAATTATCAGAAATAGAATCACATCCAATTCTGTGTTCTAATATGATAAATGATAAATTCAACATTATTTATACGCTACTGGATTTGTATGAATTTTTACAATTATTTGATATTCCGGATGATGAATGTTCATCTGAATTACAAACTCAAAAAGTTTATCATAATAATTATATTCATCCTATTGAATCATTCACCCCTCTCGCTCAATTAATTCGACAAAGGTCGGATGAATTAATGAAAGCTAGTATTGATTTTGATAAGTGGTGTAATAATGGAGAGAGTATTTTCAATACTAATATTCATATCGATCAAGTCGAAAGAATTATACATTTATCAATTATTTGTAAGAAACGAATTTTTGGAACTCAAGATTCATGTTTTACTGGTATGCAATCAACTGATAGAAATACTCAAACATATTTTACAAGTAATATGACTGTGGGTGAGATAATAAAATGGAGAAAATTTATAAATTAATGTTATGTGACATATGTTATTATTATAAAAGATCTTTTATAAATTGCATTATTGTAATAAGGTTGATTTTGTATTTTCATAATTTCAATTCAAATTATTTGATTAATTTTGGTCGTTTCGTTTGTGTCATAATATTGAATTGAATTTTTTTTATCTATTTTTTCAAGTTATTTATCATTATACTTAACTTATTCGGACATTTCTATTTCTTGAGGTCAAATTTTGATAAGTCAAATTATAACAGTCATGAATCCATTATGAATAAAGTAAAAGCAAATACGAAAAAGTCTGATCTAATGTTTGTGTCTAATATATAGCTCAACCGATTACACAAGTTGGGAAAAGTTAAAATTTTGCAAAATGATTTACTAAAAATAAACCTTTTCCTATGGGTGGGATATTTAACTTTTGCACCATCAGAATTAATATTTGGTTGACAAAGCATATCCAAGTTTTGGAATAGATCAAAAAAGGTAAAACTTGTATGGATTGTTGTGAATAAATACGATTTCTGACTTTTCCCATTGTATCAAAAATGATGAAATCGTTCATGGGAGGGATTGTTAAAGAATATAAGATTGTAGAAGTACAGTAAGCACTAATACATGATAAAAATAAAATAAACTCAAAGTAAATAAATAATTATCTTTAACAATTACATTATAAACAGTTTAAAACAAATACCGGTGCTTAAGACATTATTTGTTGTAACACTGTACAGGGAATTTTAGTTGGCTGTGATAAAAAATATAATCACAATTATTGTTTCTTTGTATTATCGATTGCATGCTCTTGGTCCATATTTATTAGTTATATGTAATATAGTTTTTTTGTAGTGAACTTTGTGCGCATTGGCTTTCTTACGTGCAGCCTTAGCAACTGCCTTTTCCTCCTCAGTTAAGCCTGTACCACTCACACTACCATTTGCATCCACCACTTCATTATTGACACTACCTACTTCCATTTCATTAGATTTGTTGATTTTTGCCGCTTTATGTTTTTGATGAAGTTCAGAATCTTTGTGCTTTGCTGTTCTGACAGCTTTGAATATTTGTTTCGGCAATTTATGCTTAGGCAGTCTCATGATTCGGGTTTCGATTTTAGGTGCAGTATCTATTTATTTGCTAATATTAAATATTTTGTAGTAAGAGTTTTATTATTTTATTTATGGTTGGATGGTTGGTTGTTGTTACTGTTTTAACAAGTCTTTAACGCAGCGGAAATCCGAAAGTATATTTTTAAAGAGTAATAACACTAACTTCGACTATATTTTATTCTAGTAATAAAAACGATTACAAATGAAACTGAAATTTTTATATTGCTATGTAATTTTCTATGTTGTTCAACGTATATTTCATTCATTCATTCATACATTCATTTCAACGTTTTGTTTTTCCCAGTTTCGGGATTGTACAAATATTGACGTAATGATTGATTGATTATTGATTAGCTAACAGCGATTGTAAAATACAATAATCTTACAGTATCATGCCAACATTTTCAAGTAAATACTGTACATTAATTGTATTTGTAAAGTTGTAAACTATTGTATATTGTAATAATTGTAATATATATTATAAGTTATCAATATTGGAACATACTGTATGACTTTGAATTGATACTAAAGTTATCACTCATATTACCGCATTGAACAAAATTAATTCAAAATGAACTGCTCAACATATCACACATCAAATACCGGACCTCTTAGAATAGATTACCAATACACTTACGAATGCGAGTTATCCAACAATCCCGTTGGAAAAGGATTTTTTCTCATGTTGCTTTTCATTTGGGTTATATATCTTATGAATTTATTAGCGAAAACATCTTCGGATTATTTTTCACCAACTTTAAGCAATATTTGTGATCGCCTTCACATACCGTATGATATTGCTGGAGTTACGTTTTTAGCATTTGGCAATGGTGCACCAGATTTTTTCTCAATAATAGCATCAGTGGTTGGTGGAATTGATGTCTTGGTAGGTCTTGGGGGATTATTAGGTGCAGGAACATTTGTTGTTACGGTGGTTGTTGGTGCAGTATCTGTTGCATGCCCTTGCGAAGTTTCAAGACAAGTATTTATAAGAGACGTTTCATTTCATATTCTATCCGTTGCTATGGTGGCGATTGTTGCAATTTTACAAACTGTAACAATTTTCTTTGCAGTCACATTCATTGGTTTATATTTTATTTATACTGGCTACGTTGCATATACAGCACTCGCTGGTAAAGTCGTAGAAAAAGCTGTATTTCTAGCAATTGAAGAAATGAAAAGTTCAAGTTTAGATCCTCAAGATGCTGGATGGCTTTACAATTCGGATGATCCTAAGCCAAGTTTTTCTGGTTCTCAAATGGTAGAGATGGTCAAATTTAGATCTACTGAATTTTTGAAAAATAATAATATGAAAAAAGACATTGAGCTGAAAATTAATAATCGATTAAGCACCGCTGTGTGGGAAGACTATTATGGAACTCCTTCGATTGTTCATGAAAATACCATGAATACCTTAAGTAAAGGGTTACTTCCCTCAGACAACCAAGTAGAAGAATCAGGAACAGCTCAACCAAATCGTGAATTAAAGTATGAGGAGATTGCTCATGCACTATATTGGAAATCCTGGATGTTACAGCACCATTTTAAAAAGCATCTTGATTTATCGGAATGGAGCAACTTATCTTTAATGGATAAAATTTTGTTTATTGTCGAATGTCCCATAGTTTTGGCATGCGATCTGACGGTTCCAACTCTGGACTTAAATAATTGGTCCAAAACCAATGCTGTTCTTCATCCATTTTTGTCACCATTGTTTTTGATGTGTATATTTGGTTATGAAAATACATATGTTGGGGAAATTCCAACTGCTGTATTTTTAATAATTCTTGCTATTTTCCCAAGCGTATTAATCTACTTTATGACTCACATCAGCAAACCTCCAACTGGTCAAATTTTCACAATTTGTTGGGCTTTAACAGCTTTTATAATGTGTATATCGTGGATTTACTTGATTGCAGGGGAGTTAGTTTTTGTATTGGCTAATATTGGTGGATTTTTGCATTTGCCACCGTCTCTTCTTGGATTAACAGTATTAGCATGGGGTAATTCAATTGGAGATTTCTTCAATAACACTTCGTTAGCAAGGCAAGGAATGGGGAAAATGGCTATAGCTGGTTGTTATGGAGCACCAGTTTTTAATATACTTTTAGGTTTGGGTATCGCACTTAGTTATGGCGCACTTACAAGCTATCCAACTCCATATAAAGTTACTTTAGATACATCATCTATCGTTTCACTAGCATTTACATTTTTGGCATTGGGTTCAACTTTGATTGTAGTCTCTTGCAAGAATTTCCATATTGACAAATATTTTGGAATGTATCTCCTGAGTGTGTATATATTGTTTTTGATTGTTCAACTAGTTTTACTGATTATGTCACTCTCTAATAATTAATATCGTGATATTTAAAATTACGGTTTTATTAATTGTAAAAAGAAACTTTAAAACTATGACTATATCACATATTTAATAATATTATTATAAGTTCTATATTGTAAAATAAAATCGTAATATGTCAAAAAAAATTACTTTAATTATTTATTGAGAATTTATGTGCACATTTCGGACACTCATAAAATACAGTGGAACCTTCATCCACACTTCGCAGTTGCATAGTATAAAAATATAATTCAGGATGTGCGCATTTCGGGCATGGTTCTTCTATTTTAGCATACTTGTCAAGTTCTTTTTCAATTACTTCAGCACTAATCCAAGCAGGCTTAGGCTTAGGTAAACTCTGACAATATATCATAAAAAATCATCATAAATTTATTCATTAAGTCATATCAAATTATAAATGATTTTGATTAAATACTATTATAACACTAGCTTGTAATATAATCATACACATATTACAGGTTCATTGGTAATAAAACTCAATAATTTTACTTATATATATACCTTTGTTATCACATGCGCAACCTGCAAATCAGAAAACTTGCAGGTGAATGAGCAAAATGAACACTTTACTATATCAACCACTTCTGGTGGATCTAATATACTTCCACAGAATGAACAAAATGGCCAAGACATTATCAATTAAAATCTGCAGTTGTTGAAAATTTTCAAGTTTATTTTGTTAGAAATTCTTAGCATTCAATTTTAACTTAATATCTCAATTTCAATATTGCAATTATCATTAAAACAATAATAGTGGAAACAATTTATGAGCATAAATTCCAAGCAAAATAATCAAGTACACTTTACGCTTAGTTGCAGTATACAAATTAAATTGATATGTATGATGATATTATATGATAGCAATATGATTAATAAAGTAATCAAACATATTGTAAAACTCACAAATCTATTTGCCTTAGTAAGATTAAACAGTCCAAAATAATCTTTCGAGTCACAAAATGCAGATAAAAAGATCTGGATTCTGGATATATGATTATTTTGTAAAAATTCAGATTACAGTCGAATGGTTGAATGCAGCAGATACACGCGTGAATACTGCAACCACTGCAGTAAAAAGACTACAGTTACTCAATTCAATTGAACAAATCCAAATTGAACAAATCGATTTGCTTATTTGCTTTTGGTTCACCAAAAAAAAATTGAATGAAAACCATTCGTAATAAAAATTGAAAAATTAAATGAACATTATAATGAATGAAAAAGTATACTATATTCCCCGTCCACCGGGTATTTAGGCTGTTTCTTATGTCGCGCCGATTTATTTTCGCCGGTTTTTTGGCGTATTCATTGCGGCGGGAATTTATTCACGG
>VKHH01007278.1:0-11597 GCA_015144975.1 Epipyxis sp. PR26KG | reverse complement strand
CGGAATTGTTAAGGGGAATTATCAGCTATTCTTAGTGATGCTCTTTGTGTACTGTGTGATTGTTAATGTTATGGCTTCCATAGCTCTTGTTCTTCGACGAGATGACTATTTGGTCGTGAAGAAACTATTTGAAAATATTCAGAAAAAGTTGGACATATTTTTATTCAATGATGTTGAACTCAAGAATGCGCATGAATATTCTTCGGGGTTACAGGTTAATCTCGAGCAAGTGTAATTGAGTATAAAAAGTGGTTGTGTGGGGTGTGCATCAGTTTAAATAAATCTATATTATATTATATTATACTTTTCAGTTAGTAACGTATCCTTCATCTTAACAATGATCAATGATTCTAATTTTTGTGTTTCACATAATCTAATTGCTTAGAAAAAATTCTAGCAAAAGCATGATCAAAGCTTATTGTTGTTATGATTAGTTGTGTCTTTTTTATCTGTAATTTAATGATTGTGACGACTTTACTTGACTTATCAAATTATAGTTCGCAGCGAAGGAAAAGGTTAAAAGTTAAAATCATACATTTTGTAGCAACAAATACAAATTGTTCTTCTCCGCCATGGCTTTTAACTTAACTTTAAGGTACAACAACCATCACATAGTACACGTGAGATTATTTTTAATTATTGGTAAGGGTGGTACTGCAAACAAACAAAAACAGCACATATTATAGCGGGGTATCCGGTATATGTTAAAAAATATTATATTGCGACTTGTGTGAAGTGAATAAATCGAAAGTCACATTTACATAAAATGTTACTTAATTATGTGACTCTATTGATCGAAGATCAGAGATTGATTTCATTTTAAAGCTTTTTCGAAAACTGTTATTTACCCCCCCCCCACACACACACCCATCCGTAAATAAAATCTCTAGAATCCTTGGAATCATTAAAATCTCACACTACTTTTGTTAATTTGAACAAAATGATTAATGGTCTTTCATTGTATGATATTTTTATTGTTTTATTGTAACCAATTCACAAACTAATTGATTCCGGGATTGTTTATGAAATGGATCAGATCAATCGACCTAACGTTGCTGAGGATTTTAGTGGTCTATCTTCAAGTGAAAGTTTGATTGATTTAGAAACTTTGCGAGAAACAATTGCAAGGGATGAAAGGAGTCAGCAAGAACAAAGTATGATCTTGCAATTATGATACTATTTCGAATGGATTATATCTGCATTTTGTCTTTACTCTTTACTATAATTGTTACATAATGTTTTGAAACTTTTCTTTAGGTCTTGATACCGTTTTGCCTAAATTGGCTCGACGCATCACAATTAGTACAAGTAAAATCGAAGATACATTGTCTTCGCCATCAAAATATATGATTAAAAGATCAAGCAGCTCAAATGATGAAGAAATGTTCAAGGGCAGTAGAAGTCGTGCAGAAGTAAACCAATATTAATAATAAGTTATATTTCAATTAAAAAACTTAAGATATTTACAATTAATTAATATCTTTGCTTTCGCAATATGGTATTGAGTGTCAATAGATTAGCTTATTTTTATGTTAATTATCTTTACTTATCTTTCTTGTTTTATGTTGATATTCTCACTATTTTCTTCTCTTCCTGTCGCGTGTTTTAGAGTCGCCATCGAACAGGAAGCGTTTCTTATACCCCATCAAGAGGTACGCAATATTATTATTTCCAAAATACTTATTAACATGTTAATGCTTTGTTTATTATATTGTAGTATTGGTTTAATGGTGTTATTGATATAACTATGTTGACTTCGAAAAATCAAAGGCTATTTTTTAATATTTTTAAAGGTTTGGCAGCAGATTTAGAAGCTTTAAGACTACAAGATATCGAACCAGATCCAGGATCAGCCGCATTCATTGCCATACAACTGGCTGCATCAGGAGCTAACATAATAACTCCACCAGTGGGATCTCCACCTTTGTCTGGGGCAGGATCTAGTGGAGTCAAATCAAAGTCAGACGAATCTCATCCTAATAATGACGATAGAAATAATAGCAGTAATGACAATAGCAATAATATCAATAATTTAACATTAGCACCAACACCGAAAGTGGAAGGAAGAGTTATCCAACAGGTCGATAATTTATTTTTATCATAGTTTATATAATGATTAATCTATGATTATAAGCTGTGGAATATCCTATCAAAATGATCCAACTGTGTGTAATACATGTAATATGTGATTTTGCAAAGCGGGTCTATTAAACGATGCGAATTAATTTTAAATATAAACTTTGAGATTATTATTATTGCTATTATTTGACGATTTTGATTTTGATTAATATTTGATGAAAACTGTTAATTTAAACTATTGAGTATGAAGAAATGAATATCAAACTAATTATTATATTATATTTACGAAACTAATAATAAAAATTATTATTCTATTACTATTGTGATTATTCGATTGGTAATGGCCATTTCTAAGATATTTTATTAACAGTTTTACATATTAATAACATATAGGATCATGCTCAATATGCGCTCACTTATGGAATGATGTTAGGAATAAGAGTTACGGTAATCATTTCATCATTATCATATTTTTATTATTATTATTTTATCTTTTTTATAAATAATATATATATTATATAATAATTTTAATAATGATATTATTCATTATTTTCAATGCCAGCAAAACCATTATCTTTAAATCAAGCTGCTTAATTAGTAAAATGTATATATTATTATGAACAAGATATAGATAATTTGTCTTATAAAATTATATCTTATAATTATAATTATAGACTGGTCGGCGTGACATTTCGACTCCAAATAATATTTCTCAAAAGTCGAATATAGCTTCTGAAAATATTAATAATAATAATAATAATAATAATAATAATATGGGCGAAAAAATGCTTACTGACGAGGATTATGCGTATGAAGTAAAGCTAAGATTCGATCCAAAAGGTTCATCTGGTCCCCCTTTCCCAACTCCTCCTCATAAATTATCATTCGCATTTAAATTCAAGGTAATCATTATATCATAATATCACAATAAAGCTATTATTGCGTCAGTGATAGTTTAGCTATGGTCCACTGACCGTTTTGCAGTTTGTTACTTTTTTTATTTCACCGGTTTTTCGTGACAAAACTGTAAATTTAGTCACGAAAATGCAACAAATGCTACGGAAAACAATCAACTTCTTGAACCAACACATTTACCAATGCAACCATTAAATAATACTTGTAATATGTGTATTATCCACGGACGATAACAGTTTCTGTTCATCCGTTTTTCTTGCTTTGTTTGATGAAACGGAAAACTGTTCTATTACAAATATTGCAAGTTATTCAATGGTTGCATTGGTAAATGTGTTGGTTCAAGAAGTTGATTGTTTCTCGTAACATTTGTTGCATTTTAATGACTAAATTTACAGTTTTGTCACGAAAAACCGGTAAAACCATAAAAGTCACAAACTGCAAAACGGACAGTACAGACTTCAAAAATATAAATAAAATTATAGTAATAATAATAATAATAACATCAACAATAAAAGTAATAATAATGATTACAACTCTGAGTATTCACACCGGAATGGAGTATATTTGAACGGGAATGGAGCTCTTTTCAGAACTTCAATCATCATATTACGTAAGTTATTTTTCTGGGCACCAGACAAATTCGATAAATTTGACTAGTCATAACGGACTCTAGAGAGGACGAGTTGTTCCAGAAATTGGGCTTGGCAAAATGTTATAATTGGATATCGAGCCCCCTTTTTCGTAATAACTCGTCAAATTTATCAAATTAACCTGGTGCCCAGAAAAATAACTTGTGTAATATGATGATTGCGGTTCTGAAAGAGGTGCTAATTTTTTGTTAGGTATGATATTTACTCCATTCCGGTTCAAATACTCAGACTGGATAACATAAAGTATATTTTGGTAGTTGTAATGGTGTATAAACCGCTCACTTCAACCCGCAACACAAAATTATGATGTTCAATGTGAGTGTACTTCTCAGCTGACTCAGCATTCCAATATTATTATTTCGCATTTTCGAACATATTGATAATGTTGTAATCGATATTTTTGACTCGTAATATGATAATACTTGAAGTTACTTGATTGTACGTTTCATTATGTGACCGAATCAGATTCATTTTGGAATTCTAGTATGTCGCATAGAGCAGTGTGATATATTTGTCATTCATGTTCTGCGAATTATCATAAACCTTTTATTATTAATCATTTCCATGTGAATAGGATTACATGACGAATGTATTTAGAGCAGTGCGGGAGTTATCATTCATCGACGAGGCGGACTATATGGTATCACTTGCAGGTATGGAATGATTATGAGATCGTATGTGATGGTATGGTATTGAATTACTAAATTATCATGATTCTCTCATTATTTGTATTGCTCAATGAGCGAAGATGTTTGAAATAATAATATTTTGATCGATGTTATTATCTTCCAAAATCATTCCTTATTATTATCATTCCAACGGTTCGATTAATGTAAATTAGGTGATTTCAACTATATCGAGTTTATTGCTAACTCAAAATCAGGACAGTTTTTCTTCTATTCTCATGACGGTTAGATTGATAATAATGTGATTCTTCGTATTATAATATTATTATATTATCATTAATTTAATTCAGGGAAATATATGATTAAAACTCAAACTAAACAAGAGTCAAAGCTTTTGCGTAAGATTATGAGGCAGTATGTAGAGCATTTGAGCAATAACCCGAACTCTCTGCTGGTTCGCTTCTATGGCATGCACAGGTTCTAATAATTACCGTACAATAATAGTATTATCTGTTTTTTGATGTTCGATTGTTATGCAATTAATAGAGTTCGCATGAAGAAGCTCCAACGCGATATTTATTTTGTGATCATGTCATCAGTGTTCGACACGGATAAGCCGATCCATCACAAGTATGATTTAAAGGGCTCATTGGTTGGTAGATTGACGAATGAGGAGGATTGCTTGGCTGGGGCTGTGCAGAAAGACATCAATTTGACAAGATCCGGTAGAGCACATCCTCTTTCATCGTCATGTCATCATGTTTTATAATAATGACAATCTAATTTGATTTATTTCTAATATTATTATTAGGCAAGAAATTGCGGCTTGATCAGAATAAGTATTCTATTTTGACTGAGACCCTTCGAAATGATGTTAACTTCTTGAAATCTCTCAATATTATGGACTACTCGTTACTGGTAATGTAATGCATATTATAGTCATTACACTTATTTTACTCATTATAGTAATACCTATGAGATGTCCGGTTAAACAATGATGTCGATTCGGAGGGGATCCTATGACTGGGCTAACCGTTTAGGTTTTCCTCGTATCGATATCATGGGCCAGTATCATAGTCTTTTGACTCATTCCTGACATCAAATAATGTTACTCGCTGTTTATTATGTTAATATCATGTGATGAGTTTTATAATTCATAACTATGATATGATATTATTTCATTAGGTGGGTATTCATAATTCTTCAGAAAAGAAATCACCGGCTAGGCGATCCAGCATTGAGTTATCCAGCAAAAGCTTTATGATGGACAGGGTAAGCTCTATAGATATAATACTCGCAGTAGAATAGTAACATAGTAACATAGTAATATTATAGTATTATGTCGATGAGATGTTTTATTATATTATAATATAATGAATGCTATATAATCATAATATTCGTATTGAAACCATGCATGTTGACAAAACATTATGATTCAAAGAGCTAAGGAATTGGAATAGAATGCGGTGAGAAGCCTGGGATGAGCGATTCATAGAGTTGGGATAAGCAGAGTATTGAGTTCATCGCACCTTATTTGCTGTGTTTGACATGCCATGTCATTATGTCTATACACATCAATAGCTCAAGATTCTATTCTTTTGATGGCATTTTTAATTATCACATGCTTGTCTGATTCCATTACTGCATCTTCCTCTATACTCATACTACCATATTTCCTCTCATCCAACTTATCATCTCATCGTATCATGCTTTATGATTGGTTATGCTATTGTAGGGCTCGCAGGATAATGGCGTAGGAGGAATAAGCCGCAATAATCATAATAGCTCCGCCTTCATCCCCGGTTATCGTGGATCAGCAGATGATACGTTGAATGGCTTGGATATGCCCATTATTCCGAATGAATGTTCGGCATTTCGAGCAGATCACGGAGGAATGAAATCATGCGAAAGAAGTCTTCAAAACCATGATCATAGCGATGGCGGAGAAATCTATTATTTGGGAATTATCGACATTCTTCAGGTACATAATTATGATAATATGATAACAACAAACTATAATCATCATTTAGTTATAAAATAATCAAGATATCAAACGATGTGAGGCTTTTATTATATATCCTGTATAATATATAATAGCTATGGTATGCATGATTTATGTGATGTGATGTGATAATATGTGATGTAAGTTAGCTGTCAAATGAAATGAACTATGAAACTATTTTTTCATTATTTCTCATGATGTTGTCATCGTTTCTCAATATGGTATGATGTCATAATATTATGATATAATGTGTTATTTTGCAGTTATATTCGACGTCTAAGCAAGTAGAAAGTATTACGAAGGGCTTCCGACATTCTCGTTCTGAGCTGAGCAGTGTTCCACCATCTCAATACGCCAATCGACTCCATGCATTCGTGATGAGCCACGTAGAACTAATACAGAATAATAATAACAACAATAATAATAGTGATATTAATAATACTTCTAAAAATAATAGTAACCACAATACTAATAATAGTAGCTCTAGAAATAATAATAGTAATAATAATAATAATAATAATAATAATAATAAGCTGTGATTATCATAAGAGAGTAGCTGTTATATTTTGTTGTGTATATGATGTGTATATTGTATTTATCTATATGATATCTGTTATGTGGTATTTGGTGAATGGAGGAATGGAGGAATTATGTTCATTTGCAGATACATTTTGTTTATAATTTGTTGTTGATTTGGCACTTTATTCCCATTTGATTATTACATTTATAATCAAACAAAGAATCGCGCCAAATTATGTAACAATTATACCTTGATTTATGTCTACAGAATATGGTCATATTAATATTATCCGGATGGATCTCCCATTGCTCATAATATAATTGTATACAATATATTCGACATTGTATCAGATATAAGTTAAGATAAATGCATGTTTGACAAATGAATGCATCCATTCTCTCGCTGATGTCAAATATGTTAGCACATTCATCATTCATCATCATTCGTGGTTACTTAACATTCAATTATGACATGACATTTTTTTGACAACATTGAGGCATGTAAGATTTATTTTAATAATCTTGGTATGCCAGTATACCAGCAGTAGGATGAAAAGATCTCATATAGACATTATTTCGGAAAACATTTTTATTTTCAAATATCGCAAAGGATTTTGGCAGATTATAATATTCGTATAATATTAATTAATTATAAAATATAAAATAATTATGATGTATATTTCTTTATAATCCGAAGTAAATGGTATACCATTTGTTTGGGAAGAAAATAGACAAAATTCAGTTATATTAATCCATTCTTCTATATCAGCTATACTTCAAATAATTTTTTTATTTTTATTTTTAGTTTATCTAATTTATTGTGTAAGATCAAAAGTAAGACATTAGTAATTAAGGTGTAAAAAACAGTTATTTTGCGTTTTTCACAGCGCCGAAATGAATGAATGAATGAATCTATTCATATCCTGCAAGAAGAGATCTTGGCGATGCCTGGGATGGTAAGTACTTTGGTTTACTGTACTGATTATACAAATAAATCCAAGTAACTTTACAGTACTAGGAGTAGTTCATTTCAAATCAGCGAAATAATCCCAAACGAAAAACTAATTAATGGAATAATTTTATTTTTTATTTCGGTATTACTGGTATTGTCAATCTGTCAATAATGAGGATTGGGTTAGAACCTGAACCAAACGAAAATGGTTATGATGAACCAACAAGAGAAGTCAGCAGGATAATAGCAACCTATGTTCATCTTATTTCTCTTTTTATTTGTGCAACGACAGTTCTCTATATTATTTTGATGACTTTCCTTATTTTTGGACCGATAATTATGTATGTTATAATTCATCGTATTAATTATCATAGAATGCGGATTGGTGAACTCAAAAAGATTACTATTAGCAGATTATATTATGTCTTCTTGGCAAAACAAATTTTACTACTGACAATGCAAGACGCAATTGTTAGTGTGGAGGATGACGATCTCTTTGATTACGAAGGGAGGGGAATTTTCTACATTGGATTCATTCGCGCACCAATCAATATTTGCAACATGTTTCGCCGTTATTGCTGTGCCTATATGAGTCGTAATTACGTGACATGGAGTGTTTCAATTTCATCATGTATGATTGCGCTTGGAGTAACTTATTATTTAATGTATTGGATGTGCAAATATTTAATCATAGCTTTTTACACCCTTGGAACGAAGTACAATTTTTCAAGTGGTGAGCAACATTTCATGATTGTTGTAATAGCAATGGTTTTGTGTTGGACTATTGCGACAGTGATTGCTTATCTTTACTATTTGTGGTCAAGAGAAATAGCCAAATTATTCACAAGATTTGAGAACGAATTTCTTCCGGAATACAATGGTAATATACCTTTTAATGAGTTAGGTGTAACTTTTGAATTGGTAGACGACTTCATACTTAGGATTGGTGGACGGGATAAGTTGATTGGTTTGACTACAAAAGAGATATCTGATTTGTTCATGAAAGATATCACGAAAGGATCAGGAGTATCGTACAGTGAAATGATGTTAAATGAGGGAAGCAATCATGTTAAAAAGGCAAATGTCTTCATTAGTCATGCTTGGAAATACAAGTTTTTGGATGTGATTGATTCTCTGAAAGCTCACTTTCCTCCGGATGAGATGAAAAGTATTGTCATTTGGTTCGATTTATTCTCAAATAACCAGAATAGCACAGGAGATAAACCTTTCGAATGGTGGTGTGGAACATTTCATCATTCAATCAGAAGAATAGGTCGAACGGTAGCTGTATTTTTACCATGGGAGCATCCCATTCCATTGACAAGAGTGTGGTGTTTGTGGGAGATATTCGTCTCTCAAAGAACAAATGTAAGGTTTGAAATCGCCATGAGCCCTGATGAAGAGTCACGATTCATGGAAACAATGATGAATCACCCAGAAGCATTCAACACTATGCTTGCTGCTGTTGATGTTGAAAATAGCACTGCTTTCAAACCAAGTGATCGAGATAACATCTTCCAAGTGATTAGGTCAACAATAGGATTTCATCGAGTTAACAAAAGTGTGATGGAATGTATTCGCAACCAGTTAGTAAATCGGATGAAGGCATCCATTGAGAATCAGAGCATGAATATTATGTTAAGATTAAAACTAACAAGATCGCTATCTTTGATATTGAAGGACTTGGGCAATTATGACTTGTCGCTAGAGTATAGCATCACCTATTTGAATGAAATCAATAAGTTGCACGGTGTGGGCATTAAGGTATGTGATGCTTACTATATATTAAGTGAAATCTGTGTCGATATGGGATATACCGACTGCTCTTTTTCTCACTTACAATCACTGGTTGGGTTCTTATCATTTTGTGTTCCTTTCAATGATGATACCATGAATGAGATTCACTATCCATATTGTGTTTTATTGTCGAAAACACAAAGATTGTTAGCACATTTGTACACGGAAATGGAATTGTTCGGTGTTTCTGAGATTCTATTGGATGATTGTCTTAAAAGATTCCTTATGCTTAAACATCGTGGAGTTAATGTTGATGCCGAATGTATGTTGGCATATGCTGAACTTGCTACTCTATATCACAAAACAAAACGAAGTGAAAAAGCAGCAGATATTTGCTTCGTAGCGTTAGATTCCCAATGGTCGTTACCCTCGAACCATCCTTACATCTTAGAAATATCAATGAAACGAATCATATTTGAAGAAATCGGACGAAGGGGATGTTATTTCTATTATCATGATTGGGATTCTAATGATGAGCTTTCTCGATTATTTGATCAAGAGATTGAGCCTGTTATAGAAAAACTACGAGAAAAATATGGTCATTTTCATCCAAAATCTATTGATTACTTGCTCTCACTGCATCCCCTATATTATCCTGATTATGCTTATTCAAACGCAATCGATTGTTATGCAGCATGTAAGAAGATGTACGTCAACCATCCCAACCATCCTCGTCTCATACAAGCTCGCATGAATGTTGATAATTATACCAGAAATGTCCCTCGCTACATCTTCATATTATTTACAACTATTATCTGTATCATGGCGAGTTATTATTTTGCTTTCCAATCGTTAAAGTATCAAAATAATCATCGAATTGTCAGAAATATGATCATTTTGCAAGGATTCTTCGATGGATTGAGTTGGGTAAACTTTGTCTTCAACTTTATTCTGTCTTCGACAGAATTCTTACCAATGCACATTCGCTCAATTAAACCGATTACTATTCCGATATTCACGAGCCTCTCTGTGGTTCCTTATACGATTGCAGTTCGGGCTTCACAGGAGAAAAAGATAAGACTTTATTATATACTATGCACATTATTAGGAATTTTTGGCAGTTTTGTCCTTTCTAGATTTGTTTTTATGATATTTGCGGCATTTAAGAAAGAATCCTATTATGCCAACACCCTCTCAGCATCAAAGGATCATCTTAAGCGAGTGACATTACCAAATATTTGTGATCTCTCAATGCCTCATGTCGATTTCATCGCTCAATTCCATCCAAGTACGTCAATCTAAACAGACAAACAACTAATAAGAGAAAGAAGACAGTTCTGCCATTGTTGTTATTAGCTCTGAAATCTTATCATGATTGATAAGGATAATCCGGAATCCTAGCTTATTATTATCAATGGGTCGTGTGAGAGTAAGGTTTTCATGTCTTTATTGTGTTTGATGTTAGGAGATATTAATCATATAAAACAATCTTATCAAACAGAGCGGAGAGGAGAGTCATACTTGCCCATATCAGGATTGCTTCAATGCTTGTTGCTTCTCGCTTCTTGTGGATAATAATTGTAGTTGACACATTATGAACAATTTGTCGCATTTCGATTCTATTAATATGATCATATCTGATACGATCATGGTATCATGTACTATGTTATGTTATTATATTATTTTTTGTTTTTTTATGTTCCTCGATTAAGTATACCATATATGACCTTGAAACATCCCTTCCATTATTATTCAAATGTTATTAAAGCTGGCAATTCATTTAATCAAACCAGTCGTTTCGTATCATTATTATATCTATTATTTCAAATTAATTACTATACTAGCTAGCTATCTATCTAGCTACTTGGGATGGTGGCTATATTATTGACAGGAATAAATTAAAAAGGAGTATTTTAGAAGCTTAGACGCTTTGTTCTTTATAGATTTGTGGAATCAGAATGACACTGCTCAACTTTTTAATGCCATTGTTTTCAAAGATAATTGTAATATTGATGATTGTTCATCAATAATATTAATAAGAATAATAATAATAATAATAATAATAATAATAATAATAATAGTAATAATAATAATAATAATAATAATAATAACAATAA